>JAJIBD010031748.1:0-115456 GCA_021461705.1 Cryptotis parvus
TGCCATTGTGTGCATACCACATTTGCAAGCTCTACTGGACCAATAAGGCTAAAGCACTGAGCTTCATTGTGCGTGGCTTTTTGTCTTTGATTGATGTGGTTTAGTTTGTATTAATCTTGCTTTCCGAGTAACCTGATATGTAGACTATGAGGTGATCTAAACTGTAGCTTAACCTTTCAATATTGATAGTGACCATACAGAATTTAACTGCAGTACGTACCTAATCAGACTCTAGGTCAGTTTTGCTACTCCTTATTCTTTTACATTTACTTTGATTTAATAATACTCAATGTTTCTATCAAATAAAAAATATTTTAATGTTGAGAACACTGAGGCCCATCTGTGTCACTTACTAGCTCTTTGCTCTTCAGCAAATTACTTGACTTCTGCTTTTCTCAATTTTATTTCCAATAATAAAACAGGGATTATATATATATATTTATATATATATATAATACCGCATGGATAATATATATACCACTATACTTATAACTTAGGTTCAAGTAGTTTCAAGCGTTAATTTATTTAATATTAAAGTAACTTGGCTTTAGGTAGTTTTGAGGTCTGAGAATAAGATAGCAATTAATTCATATGGAAAATTTTTGAGCCTCTTTAGATCCACAATACAGTTACAGAATCATGCCAAATAAAAGCATTTCATTTGGGGAATTGAAAACCTATTTGTAATGTCAGAGGGTAGTAAGTGCTCAGAGGAGTGAAGTGTGGAAGGAGCAAGAGAGTGATGATAAAGGGTGGAATCATTTTTCTATGGATCTGATATAATTTTTTTTTAGCTATAATTCTACCTGGGCCAGATGTAAAAAAGAATGTTGCAGGTGGATCTCAATGAGCCGGGCTGTGATAGCCTGGTCTCTGGGTGGAGTTCTGATGAGGGGAAGTCCCAATGTGCAAATCTGGCCCAGGTATGCTGATCCAGAGACTCACAGACATGGGGCAGAGCTGCTACTGGCTCTCCCTGTGCTTAGCCGCTCACGAGGCGCCTGGGAGGGATGGCAGGTTCTAGCCCTGGCCTGCCACCCCAGCAGAGTCTCGCAACAAGCCGAGACGACCCCCCCACTCCTGAGGGCCTCCATTTTCCACATCCAGACTTCCCCCTCATCAGAACTCCACCTAGCAGACCAGCCTATCACAGCCTGGCTCATGTGCCGCGCGGTTCATCAATAAATGCTGGATTTAGAGATGACTACAAGAGTATGCTACCGCAGGTAGAGCCTGGCAAGCTACCGTGTCATATTTGATATGCCAAATACCAGTAACAATTATAGACCTCATTCCCATGACCTGATGGAATGATTTGAGGCTCTTTATGTTCCTGGAGTTAGCAGGTGCCCTTGGCTCTACTAGCATGAGACAGGATATATGGAGATGTTACTGGTGCCCGCTCAAGGCTATCGATGATGAACGGGAAGACAGTGATACAGTGACAATTACATTTATGAGACTTTTGGAAAAACATAAATAGCATAAGGTAAGAAAGTCTTTTCTTACAACTTTCATAGACCAGAATAAAAATGTAATACTTGACCTTAACTGATGATAGAATATGTATATATTTGAACTTATTTAAAGTTTTCTAAATGCTTGGCCAATGTCAAAAAAAAAAATTATAATAGTGTCTGGAAATACTTTTCCCCTCCCTGACATTCAAAAAGCTGTTTTCATTTCTGTTTGTAAATAGAGACAACAAAAGTAAAACCTGAAAACAAATGCTTCTGGTTCGTTGTGTAATTATCAAACAAAAAATATTTCATTGAAACAGAATATGGTATGAATGTAAAAAAAGAAAATTCAAACTTCATGTAAAACACTTAAATCACCACGTATTTATTTATTCTTGCTTCAGTTCAGGGAATGTTCAATCATACATCCAATTTGTCAGAGAGTTATTTCTATATTGCTCAGACTAAAACATTTTATATATGTATGTATGTATGTATGTATGTATGTATTTAATAATGATATTTTAATAAAAATTTTATTCAATTGTTTCGAGAGATTTGTATTAGTATGATAGATGTGCTTTTAGGACACTTGTCACTTCACTTGTCTCCCTGATTGTCATTGGATTTGCTCGAGCGAGCACCAGTAACATCTCCATATGTCCTGTCACATGATAGTAGAGCTGAAACGCATCTGCTTGCTCCAAGGAACATAAAAGAGCCTCAAACCATTCCATCAGGTCAAGGGAATGAGGTTTATAATTGTTACTGAATTTGGCATATCAAATACGATACGGGTAGCTTGCCAGGCTTTGCCGCTCGGGTGGGATACCCTTGTATTCACCTCTGATCTCTAGCATTTATTGATGAACCAGCGCGGCGCTTGCAGCCGCAAGAGCTGGGCTGTGATCAGCTCTTCTGCTGGGTGGAGTTCTGAAGAGAAGGGAGTCCGGGTGTGAAAATGACGACCCTCATGGTGTGTGTGGGGGGGTCCTCTGGCTTTTTGCGAGGCTCTGCTGGGGTATTTAGGAATATATTTGTTGTTTATTTTTGAAGGCTGTGTTATAAAGCTGTTGGGTAGACTTATTTGTGATATAGTTTTATTTAGCATGTACTTATATTTATTTATATTATAGTTATACTGGTAAGAATTGAAATACCATGTATTTAGAGTTTTAAAGTGTTTTAGTATTCCAAATACCAAGAACATAAACTGTCATATGATGATAATGTGAATGACTATGTAAAACTCTTAAGAAAACTGTTAGGAGTATAAATAAAAGAAGAGGAGGGAGGATTGTGGCTCCCCACTCAGGGGAATCCCAAGGCCCCAGGTTCAAGTGACCCTCTGTTAATTCCATGGCCCTAACAGTACTTGGGGGGTCCGGGGTAACCATGGCACCAGATGCCTGGATCTAGCTGTTCCCCAACATTACTCACAATCCATTAGGGCCCCTGCCTGCCCGTGCCCGGCCTACACAGTTCTCCCTGACCCATCAAAGAATGAAAGAACAAGATCAGAGGTTCCTGAAGTTACCTTTTAATTCATCTTCTGCTACTTTTTACTCCACCTTGCTGCTCACTGCAGGAACCTCTCATAAATTTTATGTGGATGATATCCTATAATATATATGCTATCCAACACTTAGCACCTGGAGCTACTGATTACTAAATCATGACTAGTATGATTATAGCATTAATTATTAAGTCTATTTGATCTTGTCTCTTTTTAAACATGATTTGCATAGCCACATATATAGTTAAGAGCTACCTTATTAGTGGTTAGGAAATAGTTGCTTTAATATAGCAAATACATTGTTTAATCATCTCATGATAGATAAAACCATAACAATGTCCAAAACAAAATTATTTTTCTATATTGATTTGGTTAAGGTGTTAGGAAAACTTCAGTTTTATAACCTGCCTTCTTTGGCTCATCTGGATATCAGAAATATAAATTGTTACTAAAATAATTTGTCATACAAAGTTATATTTTGATTAATTCTTATAAATATGCCATGCCACAGGCTGTTTAACAGCAAGATTACTGATCTGTGTGCAAAAGCTCTCTATTGTCACGACTCATTGTTCTTTATTTTTCCTCTTTCCCTGGAGAAGCAGTTGAACAATCACTCTGTGAAAGCCAATAATAAATGCTAAATTGATTGCTGTATTTTACCTCTGTGAATACAAACACAAATAAGTTTGCATTATTTGATAGCCAGAAGGTTTCAGCTTATGGATTATTTTACTGGAGAGAAAAAATGGAAATATATTATCTATGAAAAGCATAGTATGCTACCTGCACGGCAGAGCCTGGCAAGCTACCCGTGTTGTATTTGATATGCCAAATACCAGTAACAATATAGACCTCATTCCGGAATGGATTGAAGCTCTTTATGTTCCTGGAGCAAGCAGATGCCCTTGGGCTCTACTGGCATGAAACAGGACATATGAAGATGTTACTGGGGCCCGCTCGAGCAAATCGATGATGAACGGGAAGACAGACAGTGACAGTGATGAAAAGCATAGAAAAAAATTAGTTGAATATTGTATCAAAATGTTTGGCAAAACAACTACTAACAAAATACTTTCAACCTCCATTTTCCTATTTTACTGATTTTGCAAATAGTAGGTATATAAAAATTTAGTCATTTTTCTTATATATAGAAATCAACATATTCATTCAAAGTAAGGAGTTTGATGTTATTTTGAATAAATTAGGTTACAATGTAGTATGTCAAAGGAGTCCGTTTAAAGATATGAACTAGGGCTGGGGCTGGGGAGTTAGTATAGTTGGTAGGGGAGGGCCCTTGCCTTGCACGCACCTTACCTGGGTATGATCCCCAGCATTCCATCTGTTCTTGTGAGCTCTTCTAGGCGTGATCTCTGAGCACAGAACCAAGAATAATCCCTGAGACTGCCAGCAGTCATGGGCAACCTCCCCCATCACAGGAGAATGGCTTAAGAAAAAAAAACACACACTAGATACATCATGGCATTATGTTTAGTACTTAAATCGTGTTAGGGATCTTGGAAACAAAATTCCTTATTGCAGTTCTACTTTGCACTTGCTTCTTAAATTGAAATTCTGAAGCACCTGCTGCACTCTGAATATGTTATTGTAGTGATCTCTAGTATTATGATTATGTGAGTTTCTTAAGAAATACAGCTCAGTTCTTTATCTAGCCCAGTGCTGATCATGAACATCTTTGTAATTGTATGTCTCTCAGTGGTACAATAAAAATTAAAAATCTTAAAAAATATGTGACTTTCTCCAAACCCTCATAATTTTGAGTTATAATATTCTAATATAAAAATATACATAAGAAATAATGAAAGAATGAAAGAATACTAAAGTGAAAAAAGTACACATAACCTGTTTTCCTCTAATTGTTTACCACCTATTTAAGTACCTGAAATTCTACCAGGTGGAATTTATTTAATTTTTGTTAAGTAAGCATCATTCTTCCTCCTTAAAGTATTTTTTAAAGCAAATATCCCTGCTTGGGAAATTACTTATTAATTCAACAAGCTTGTTGGCATTTGCTGTGGGATTGAATTTCTGTCAGAGGGATCCAGTGAGGCATGGAAATAGTATTTGTAAAGAATAAAGAATTTGAAAAATGAGCTGCAGTGAAAAATATACTTACACTTGTAACTTTTGACACTTTTCGGCCCTAACAAACTATTTATGTCCAATAAAAACAGTGATTGTTCTGAATATGAAATAATTTCATCATCATATCATACTAAATAAGCATTTATTAAATGCATTATATATAAATTTTTTGAACATTCTACCATGATCTAGGGGGGAAATATTGTATTCAGTATAATTAATTTTATCTAATTATAAATATGTTACAAATAATTTATAGTAAGTTATAAATAATGTATTATATATTATGATAGAATAAATATTACCTCAGGAAGCCTAAAATAAAAGATATATAAATAAAATACTTGAAAGTATTTTATTTTTGCAAAAGCATTAAAAAGTTATGGACACAATTATGAACTGCTTTGTAATTATATCTCACGGTGGTACAATAAAATTTTTTAAAAAGTAGGTAGGGATGAAAAACCAGAAAAACTGAAAATGAAACAATATATACTATAGAGAAGTAGTTCCAAATGTTAAAAAATATGGATCACATGTACATGGATTTATAATTTAATTAAATTTAGTTAAAGGTGTTTAGCTAGAAGGAATACAGCATACTAAATTTTATGTTGTTTACAGGAAACACCCATTAAACACATGCCTATAGTATAAGACATAGAAAAATAGTCTATACAAAGAAAGCTGATGTAACGTATAAAGTAGAATTTAAATGTTGAAATATTACTTCTTATATAAACCGAATCCCTTGGAAATCCAAGGGATTCAGTATTTTCTGCAGAGACGGCCGTCCCTGAAGTCCTTTTTGGTGGACAGCTACAGCGAGATGCTATTCTAACTGACATTTGGATTCTTCCGCTTCAGTAGTGGAGAACATCTTCTGGCACGGTCTAGGCCCAATAAGCATGTTGATTAATTGTTAATTATTCAGTAAGAGTTTGGTGGTTTGGTGGGTGACTGGATATAGACAGTTCACATTGTGCCAGATATTCCCCAGATGTTGGAGAATGACAGACCTACTTCCAGACTCTTGGAGTATGGAGTCTGAGTTAGACATTACTTTTTCATTTTTCTAACCCACCTGGCATTCACTGGGTTGGCACTGAAATACTGAAACGAAATAGATTTGATTCCTGTCTTGAAGAACTTTCCATTCCTAGAAGAGAGAATTTTTTTTGTTTTTTTTTTCTTTATGGACATTTTGGACCATGCAGTTTTACGTCATACCCAAAAGTGCTTAGGACTTACTCTTACCTCTGTGTTCAGGGATCACTCCCGATGTGGTTTGGGAAACTATATGGGATGCCAGGGATCAAACCTAAGTCGGGTGCATATAAAACAAGCACTCTACCCATTGTACTGTCACTCAAGCCTGGGGACTACATAAGTCTTTGATGACAGGATGCTGTTCTATACATTGTAAAATGTTTACCAGCATTTCTTGTCTCTACTCACTAGATATCAAGTGCCCTCTCCCTGTCTTCCTGACTTAACAATCAAAAATAGCTACAGCTACTGGCTGATAGACTACCTTCACTACCCAACCATTTAGAGGAAGACAGATAAGCAGAAATACAACTTCTGGGTTATGAGGGAGCAAGGGGACATTGGTGGAGGGAGGTCTACACTGGTGGTGGGAATGGTGTTGGAACATTGTATACCTGCAAGTGATGTAGGCATGCAGACAGGGAGTCTCCAAGGCAGTGAAGTTGCATCCTAAGGCTATCCAGATTCACCTGTTTGGAAACCTGAACCAAGACTTGATAAGACCCTCAGTAGACCCTAAGGAATCCGGATCAACCTGTCTCAGCCAGGCCCCTAATCTGGTTATATTCCAGGATGGAAGATCCAACAGGCACAGAGGTCTAGAAAGGAGATTTTCAAAGAAGACCACTCCCAAAGTCTACTCACCTTGGCAATGGCCCTAGCAACCTAGGTTGAAGCCCCATATGGGAGTAACTTGGGGCGAAATCTATAAAAGCCGTCCTGACCAAAGGAC
Organism: Cryptotis parvus; assembly: GCA_021461705.1. Taxonomy (NCBI): domain Eukaryota; kingdom Metazoa; phylum Chordata; class Mammalia; order Eulipotyphla; family Soricidae; genus Cryptotis; species Cryptotis parvus. The sequence goes on from JAJIBD010031748.1 coordinate 7,085, forward strand.
AGCGCACACATGCTGCCTGGGCACACATGTTGCCTGCGCGCATGCTGCATGGACACACATGCTGCCTGAGCCCACATTGACCAAGCAGATGTGGTACCCGAGCACATGTGTTGCCTGATCTCCCCCTCTGGAGATGTGTAATCTCTCTCTTACTTTCTCCCTCCTCCCTTTCCTAAAACCTCCTTGATAAAATCTGTAAAACTTCACTGCTCCTCGACTCCTGAAAATTCTTTTCCTGCTAGGAAGACAAGAACCCTGAGGCAACCCTGGGTAAGGCGTAGGACTCACTTTCCTTTCCTGCAAAGAGCAATTCCTCTCTCCAGCCTGAGTCTGTGGCTCTCCGAGAAATGTCAGGTGGTGGGGGATCAACTCCTGTGCCTAGAGATCAAGTAGGCTTCAGGTGTGGCTTGACGGCCACCTCATGGGGCTGGTGGGGCTCAGGTCCACGCTGTGCAGGGGCTCATCGCAGACTTTATCAGTCCTAAGCCTGCCCAGTGGGTCCCTGGCGGCAGAGGCAGCTGAGGAGAAAGCGACCATCTCTCTCCCCTTCCGGCCTCACATAAGCCACCTGTGAGGCCCATCTGCATCAGAACTGAAGGATGACTAACTTAGTAACTCATGTTGCCTTAACATTAAGAAACTTTAATGTAACCCCTCCTCCCCAAACCCCACACAACATAAACATAATGTGGTTATTACAAGAACTTCCTTTCTTCATGAAATCAGCCAAGACAGAGCGCTCCAAGCAGGTTTCAGACAAGGGAAGGACCCTTTTGCTGGAATCTGCGCTGTGGTCCCTGCTCTGATTCTAGATCTCCCTTATACTTAGGCCTTGCTCTGCTTTTCCCACAAATAGGATTGGAGCTACTTTCTCATTCTACTGCGGTTAGTGTGTCCTTAGGACTCACAAATTCCTTCATCACACTGTAATATTGCAATAACAACTCATTTACCCCAAAGGGCTATGTAAGCACATAAGGTTTGTACTTACATAGCCCTTGATAAGGTTTCTTGATTTATTACCAGGACAAGAAAGCATTGCTTGCCAACATAGTGCTGTGCCATTACACTCAAGTGCTAAGCTTTATTTTTTAATCATTCCCGCAATGTCTCTTAGATGAAAATTTAGGAGTACTGTGTTGGGCTGCCTCTAAGCAGCTAGTATTGGGGCCTGGCACTTTCTGTCATAAGGCCCTGGGGGATGGGGCCCAGAGATAGGTCCTGTTCTCAGGGCAGTGGAGCTTCTGGATGCTCAAGAGTTCACACCCACGTGAAAGACATCTGTGCTTATATAATGGGAGACTGGCAGGCAAATGATTTACATCTTAGTTGAGGCAGAATGTGCCTGCTCTTCAGATCACAGGAATATGTATATCAATGATTGTTACCTTGCAAATGTTACCTTGCAAATGCTAAATCTGTGATTGTCATCTGTTTCAATGGCCAGGAGCTTGCAAATGCCCAGTGATTTGTGCTGGACCCCCTCCACCCAGATATTGTCTAAAAGGCTTAAATAATGCTCAGTAAAATGAGTACTACTATCCAGAACTCCCCACTGGTCGGTGTCTTTCTTTCCTTTCTTAGCAGAAGCAATGCAGTTTCTCCCAAGTCCATCCCTCTCCTTTTTCCACAGGGATGATGTCCAGCAAGATCCCTCATTCATGCCAGGGGTTCCCTCATTCGTGCCAGGGGCTGCTGACCAGGGTCTCCAACAGTACTGAAAGGCCTTTACTGAATATATTAATTCCCCTTTATCTCTTCCTATTCCTATACCCCATTTTTTGGGACAATGATGCCCACTTTCTTCTGACATTTGTGTGTCTGGCTGATGAAAATTTAACATCTTTTTACTGACTTCCAACATCACTTGATCACTTGACATCCTGTTATTCATCTATTTGCTTGAGCAGGCGCCAATAACATTTCCATTTAACCTATCACGTGCCAGTGTAGCCCAATGGCATCTGCTTGCTTCAGGAATACGAAGAGCATTAAACCATTCATTCAGGGGCTTGACAAAGAAGTCTGACCATCTTGTAGGTGGGAGGACACAAAATCTTTTGATGTCCCATGGGATCAAGTCAGTAATGGCTCAAGTCCAGCGATCATCTCCAAATAGCATTACATGTCCCGCCCATCTGATTTTCGACGTCTTGGCAAATGAGACAGTGTCCCTGACTCTGGATCATTGACTGAGGTTGGAACTCCAGATTCCTCTCTCACTTGAGTGAGGCGTGATATTTCAAGCATAGCTCTTTTGATTCCTTTTTGCAGCCATGTGGTTCAACAGTAAATGCATGAACTGAGAGCCTACTACCGAAGTATACCACCCACACATCATAGCCTTGCAAGCTACCCGTGTCATATTTGATATGCCAAATACTCGTAACAATTATAGATCTCATTCCCTGACCTGAACTAATGGTTTGAGGCTCTTCATGTTCCTAGAGCCAGCAGATGCCCTTGGGCTACACTAGCATGCAACGTGATGTGTGGAGATGTTTCTGTGCCCGCTCAAGCAAATTGATGAACAACGGGAAGACAAGTGACAAGTGATACAAGTAATAAATAAAATAATATGACTTTAAAGTATGTGTAACCATAATTCTTAAGAGAAAATCAATGTAACTGTTGCAAGAATAGGGGCTTAAGATGATTGCCTGGCAAGGCTGACCTTGGCATCCCGTGGCTCCCGTGAGCATTGCCAGGAGTAATTCTTGAATGCAGACCCTGGAATAATCCCTGAGCATTGCTGAATTTCCCCCTCCCTCCAACAATGATTTTTGCCTTAAAATGGTTATAAAACTTTTCTTTGAGAGAATTATATTAATCATACTACTAAGTATAGTTGACTGACTTTATTTCCTTGAAGATGTCCCTCTTTTCTATTTTACCAAATTCCATTTTTATTAAATGAATATTTATATTAATTAACCTCATATTATGGATTTATATTGCTTGACATGCTAATAAACTCATTTTTTTCTATTTTATTTGTAGCTTTTTAAACCTTACTACAGCTAAAAGTGTCAGGCTTTTTCACTAAGATTCATGGACTGAGTTCATAGCTAGGCAAATCTGCCCTGTCCTCTTTTGAAAAAATATATAGATTTATGCTTTTTTCCTTATAGCACTCTGTATGCTAAGGTTTTGGTGCTTTCGGGGTTATGTTTTTTGTTTTCCTAGCTTGATTGAAGAAAGCTATATTGATTTTCTTCCTTAGGCTACATGTAATTCACATTTCCCAGGTTTTGAAACTTTTATTATATCCAGAATGATGTCTAGAAAATAGTGATTCAAAATGTCTAAAATACTGAGCAAAATCATACTCATAAACATTAATATTTACTGCATTGAGTATACTATAGCTATGATCTTTCTTTGAAATTTTTATCTAAGTTTACGTACAGAGAAATTCACAAATCACAAGTTTATAGCTCAAGATTGTTTTTGAAGTTAGAGCATCATGAAAAATAGATGTGCTCAATCTGACAAATAGAATATTTCTGGAATTCCCCAAACCCTAATGCCGTCTCCAAGTTACTGATCCCCCAAACTAAGCATTTATCATGACTTTAAGTAACTGTTTCAGTTTTTCCTGTTTGTTTAAATTCAGAACAAATGATATCATTAATAGGTACTATTTGTAGTTTTTCCTTTGCTGACATTCTGTGATGAAACTCATTATATATGAAGCTAGTTTCTAATTGTAAGTTGCCTTATCATTTGACTATATCATAATATGTTTACCTTTCTAATGTTAATAGATTTTAAGTGGTTTTCTGTTTCTGCTTGCTATAGATTATTTGACATGACTGTAATAGTGCAAGACTGTACATTATTATGTGGCAATTTATTTAACTTGTTCATTACATATAAAACATTTTATTTTAAGTATTACCAAGTATTTCCAAAATGGTTGCAAAAATTGCTTCCTACATTCTTCATCTGATATGATGATAAGCTCTTACCAAATTTGATCACTACCAGATATAAGAAACATATAAATTCTGGAGTAATTACAAATATATTACCATCTGGAAGCATCTGGAAAGAAATAGATTATTTGAAGGAAAAAATGAGAAAAAGGAAACTGGATTGCATTATTTTCAGTCAGAGCACAGGTTGAAATTGATGTTCTATGGAATAGTTAAAACTGGGATATAACAAAATAGTATGATACCAATATCCTAGGCCAGGCAAAACATGGATCAGGAGGTATCATCAGTGGGTGGAATCTACTGTAAGTGTGTGGGAGTCAGAGGTTAGGTAAGACAGAGAAGGAAACATTGTGCTAATAATTGTTGGAAATGATAATACCAGCCTACACTGAGCATTGAATATAGGCAAAGGAATATACATGATAACCCCTAAATGTATGTACTGCAACCCACAATGTGTAAGAGAAGGGGGTGGAGAGAAAGAGAAAGAGAGAGGGAGAGGGAGGGAGAGAGAAAGAGAAAGAGAGAAAGAGAAGAGGCAAAGTGCCTGCCATAAAGGTAGGCTGGGAGAGGGAAAGAGAAATAGGGGACATTGATGGTAGGAAATGGGCACTGGTGGAGAGATGGGTGCTGGAACCCTGTATGACTGAAACCCAAACATGAACATCTTTGTAATTCTAATATCTCATGGTGGTATAATAAAAATTTTTAAAAACAACTAGGATGGTGAACCTAGTTCATCAAGTTAATATGAGGCATAGCTTAGCATTATTAAGTAAAATAGATCAGAGGGGAAATAAAACATAGTAGATGTCTCAAGCATCTTTGGTATATCGAGGAACAAAACAAGGGAATGGGAAATATCAAATGATAACAAACCTTTAATCTCAGAACTGAAATTGCTAAGCAGTGAGAGCAGGTGGTGGTGTGGGGAAGAGGTGTGCTAGATGCCACTTAGGACATAGGTGCAGGGCCTTGGCACTTCTTGATGGTGGTGAAACAGCAATAACTTGGTTTATTAAACCCAAGGAAGTCAACACTATTGTATTGTTACATATATTTCAAATATAATATAAAATAAACATACCTTTAAACCAGTGGAAAAATACTGATAGAGACACTGTATTTGTTACCTGTGAATACTCAAGACAAGTGTGGTGCCAGACACCTGCTGGGTTACTTTAGGGGTTCTGAGAAAGGAGAGTCGCAGAATATCTTGTGGAGTATGTACAACACGTGGGACATTTTTCAGCAAACCAATTGAAAATACAATTTTCAAAAGAGATGCCAGCAACTGTCTAATTTTTCAGTTTGCTTAAATATAATTTTATTGCATCTAAGACATAAATTTTGAGAGAACTGTAAGAAATTCAGAGCTGCTACACCTAGCATTTATAATGTTCAGAAGTGACCAAAATGCTTAAAAAGCAAATGCAGTAGGAAAATGTAACCAGTTAACAAGAAAAATAATAATTCTTCAATTCTGCCTAACATATTAATATTGTAAAATGTTCAAATATATTCAAATATATTAAATCACAAAGATTTCCAAAGATATCAACCAATATGCTAATCAAATATTAAAAATAAATTTCAGCATATAGTAGTATGTAGCTGTAAAACAAACTAAATACTAATTATACCATTAAAATAGTAGCTGTAAAATGAACTAAATACTAATTAAACCATAAAAAAGACAATATTTTGAAATTCAGTGATGGAATTAATGACATGGTTTTAAAACCGAACTATAGATAGATCAATAGAACTAGTATAATATGTAAAAGTAAAAATATTGGAAATACAAAACTGTCAGCAATGTGGAACACAGTGACATGATAACTATTATATGCCAAAGTCAAGACAGGAGAGAGAGGGAATGAAATAGGATAAGATACTTAAAGAATTAATGTAAGAGCGTTTTACCTTTGTTAAAGACCTTTATTAACATAGTGAGAAAGCTCAATAAACCCATAGGAGGGTAAATATAAGTAAAAATCTCTTGGATACATCTTACAATGCTATACAAAGAATCTAGATAAAAATCTTAAAGACAAGAAAATAGCCGAGGCTGCCTTTTTTGAGCCCTGACATTTGCAAGCCACTCTCCTATACTCAAACACAGACCTGGAGGTAGCCAAACATTGATCCTTGGTGGCCTCTAGCACAGGTGGGCTCACAGCACTCACACTGGCAGGCCCTCAATTTCCTGCCCCTGAGAGAAAAATCTAAAATCTCAAGTATGATATATTCCAGAAAAAAAACACCGCAAATAAAGATTTAAATAATCAATAAATTCTCATCAGAGACTATGAATGTCAAACAATAATGAAAAAAATACCTTGACAACCAAGAAAGTTATTATTGGGACAGGAGAGATAGTGAAACAGGTAGGGTTCTTGCCTTGCATGTGACTGACAGGGGATACATCTCCGGCATCCCATATGGTGCTCCCAGCAGCACTGCCAGGAGTAATTCCTGATCACGGACAAAGCGAGGAGTAAACCTGATTATTACGGGTGTGGGACCCCAAAACAAGTGAAAAATAAAACTTGATAAAGTTATTATCCAGAAAAATAAATAGGAAAAACAACAAATTTCTAGGGTTTTTTTTTTTTTTTTTTGGTGCTAGGATCAAACCCAGCACTTCAAAAACAATTAAAAAATTTTTATTTTATTTATTATCTTAATATTACTTTTATTGGTATTAATTGGAATCAAACATAAAATGCTAAGGATATAAATATGTGCTAGATTAATATATTTATAAAGCTTACGTAAATTTACTTCAAATATATATGTAATATGATAGTGCATGTGGCGTATTATATAATATACCCGTAAGTGAAGCCTGGCAAGCTGCTCGTGTTGTATATGATATGCCAAATTCCAGTAACAATTACATTAGGTCATTCCCTTGACCTAATATAATGGTTTGAGGCTCTTTATGTTCCTGTAGCAAGCCGATGCCCCTGGCTCTACTGGCATGAGACAGGACATATGGAGATATTACTGGTGCCCGCTCTAGCAAATAGATGATCAACGGGAAGATTGTGATCGTGATCGTGATCGTGACCCGTAAGTGAAGCACTAACATATAATGTAAAGAGTATAGTTTGAGAGCATAAATGAAAAAGTATTTTTCCTTTTCTTCCTTGAAACTGCAATTCTATTCAGACAGAAGTATTTATTTAGAGTTGTATTACCTTGATTATAAGTTTTAGGACAGCAGAAATTAAAGGGGTGGTTTTATATTTTCTTATCAGAGGAATAACTCATTTCATTTATAAATTTCCTTCATGACTATATGCCTATCAAAAAACTTTCCATAATAAATATGTTGTTTGAGTCAGTTGGTAAGAGTATCAGTTATTTATTATTTTAAATCATACATGATTCAAGTTAGTAAGTTAGAATGTGAGTTCTGTCAGCTTGAAGAAAGGAAGATAGTAATATTCTATGAACACTTGAGTCCTCTCCTGATGGTGCCATCCACATCATAAGTAATAGCTAATTTCTTTTAATTTTTTTAAAACATTTTATTATACCACTGTGAGATATACAATTACAACATTGTTCACGTTTGGAGGTTTCGGTCACACAGTGTTCCAGCACCCCGCCTTCCACCAGTGCCCATCTCCCACCACCCATGTCCCCAAATTCCCTCCCCCTCCCATGGCCTGCCTAAATGGCAGGTTCTTTATCTCCTGTCTCTCTCCCTCTCTCTCTCTTCCTTCTCCTACACATTGTGGGCTGCACTACATATACTTAGAAGCCATCATTTGCATTTTTTGCCTATATTTAATTCTCAGTTCTATTTGGTATCAAACATTTTGACATTTATTCACACATGTTCCCTTCTCTATCTTACCTAACCTCCCTGACTCCCACGGCGCTTGTGGTAATTTCCACTTTTGGTAAGATCACCTGGTATATTTATGTCATGCAAATAAATGCAGTCATTCTGTCTCTCTCTTTCCTTCTAACTAATTTCACTCAACATGATTCTTCCACGTCCATCCATTTATAGGCAAATTTCATAACTTCATTTTTCCTGTCAGCTGCATAGTATTCCATTGTGTAGATGTACCACAGTTTCTTTATCCAGTCATCAGTTATTGGGCATACTGGTTGTTTCCAGGTTCTGGCTATTGTGAATAGTGCTGCTATGAAAATAAAAGTGCGGATTGTGTTTCCACTGTGTGTTTTTGGCTTTCCAGGCTATATTCCCAGGAGTGGTATGGCTGGGTCAAAAGGGAGCTCAATTTCTAGTCTTTGGAGGAATGTCCATATTGTTTTCCAGAAACATTCCCACCAACAATGTATGAGAGTCCCCTTTTCCCCGCATCCATGCCAGCACTTGTTGCTTTTACCCTTTTGGATATGGGCCAGTCTCTGTGGTAATTTCTTTTCATTTTTTGTGCTCTCACCCTGATGATAATTTTGGTTATTTACCTAAGTTAAAAGCAGTTTTATCCAGTTGACTTCTCCTGTCCAAAATTCCTACTGTGATTTACTCATTTTTCTTTTATTCTTTGACTTGTATAGGTTAAAAGAAACCTCAAAAGCAGAAACGAAGAGTAAGAAATTAAGGATCACATAAATAACAAAAACTAGAATTCGTGACTTGTCCTTTGTTAGACTTGAAAAGTTCAGATAATACTTCAAGTCTCAGTATGATTATATCTGTGTTAATCTGCTGTGATTATCTCCAATTATTTTCCAAAAAAGGCAAAATGTTAGATTCTTGTTTTATTTGTACTCTGAAATTCTGTTGCATAATTTACTAATGTTGAACTTTACAAAATTGTTAAGAAGATTACACTCACACACAAATATGAGTAGATTATATAAAAGCACCTAATGTATATAATATATAACAATTGCTATTATGTAATATATAATATCACTTGATCACTTGATCGCTTGAATCCCGTTATTCATCGATTTGCTCGAGCGGGCGCCAGTAACATTTCCATTGGACCCTATCACGTGCCAATGTAGCCCAATGGCATCTGTTTGATTCAGGAATATGAAGAGCCTCAAACCGTTCCTTCAGGGTCTTAACAAGGAAGTCTGACCATCTTGTAGGTGGGCGGCCACGTGATCTTTTGACATCCCGTGGGATCCAGTCAGTAACGGCTCTAGTCCAGCGGTTGTCTCCAAATCGCATTACATGTCCAGCCCATCTGATTTTCGATGCCTTGGCAAACGAGACAGCGTCCCTGATTCTGGAATAGCGACGGAGGTCAGAACTCCGGATTCCTTCTCTCACTTGAGTGAGACGTGATATTCCAAGCATAGCTCTTTCAATACCTCTCTGGGAGACCCGAATAGCATTCTCATCCTGCTTTCGTAGGGCCCAGGTCTCTGAGGCGTATGTTAATGCAGGGAGAACGGTGGAGTCGAAGAGATGTGCCCGGAGCCGGAGGTTCTTTGTCCTTTTAGCTATTTCTTCGATGCCTTTGAAGGCATTCCATGCCGCTCTCTTCCTCCTGCGCAGCTCAGGTTTTAGGTCGTTCATCATGTTGACTTCTCGACCTAGGTACACATAACTGCTGCATTCAGAGATGTTTGTTCCATTGAGAGTGAATGGGGCCTCTGGAACTAGTTCATTTCTCATGAACATAGTTTTCTTCAGATTCAGCTGTAGACCTACCTTTCCACATTCTCGGTCAAAGTCAGCCAGCATTTGTGCCGCTTGGCTAATGTTTGGTGTTATTAGAACGATGTCATCAGCGAAGCGGAGGTGGTGTAGTTGCCGACCATCTATCTTCACTCCCATTCCTTCCCATTCTAATTGTCTCATGATGTTCTCGAGGGTGGCACTGAAGAGTTTTGGTGAGATGGTATCACCCTGTCGAACCCCTCTTTTGACATCAATGATCACTTCTTGTAGAATGGTGAGATCCTGGTGGTGAATCCGTAATACAGCTCACGAAGGATCTTGATGTATTGGGTTTGAACACCCTGTTTGACTAGGGCTTCGATGACTGCTTCAGTCTCCACAGAATCAAAGGCTTTCTGTAAATCAATGAACGTGAGACAGAGTGGCATCTTGTACTCCCTACAAACCTCAATGAGCTTGGTTACTGTGTGGATATGGTCGATTGTGCTGAATCCTTTCCGGAAACCTGCTTGCTCGCATGGTTGTCCTTCATCTAGTGTTCTGCTAATCCTGTTCAGGATGACTCGTGTAAACAGCTTGTAGATGACAGACAACAGGCAGATGGGGCGATAGTTGCCGATGTCGTGAATGTCTCCCTTCTTGAACAGTAGAACTGTCCTGCTGGTTTTCCATTGGGAGGGCACCTTGCATTCGGACAGGTAGCGTGTGAAGAGCCGAGCTAGTGTATTGATGAGTACTGATGGCAGATTCTTCAGATGTTCGGGTTTGACTTTGTCTGGGCCTGGTGCTGTTCCCTTCTTTACCGATGAGATGGCATGTAGGATTTCAGAAGGGAGAACATTGGGAATGACATATCCATCCTGTGGAATTTGGTATGTGGGCAGGTGGATGTGGCTATCAAAGAGATTTGAGTAGAAGTCCTGGATAATCTTCTCCATTGCCTTTCTGGAAGATGTGATAGATCCATCAGGGCGTCGGAGGGCAGTCATCTTGGTCTTATAGTTGGTGAAGGACAGGCGGGCAGTGCGAATACTTTTCCCGGCTTCTGCTGCATCTTCCAGTATTTCTGCTCTTCTGTCTTTGAGGTCTGCTTTTATCGCTTCTCTGCACTGTTTAGCAAGCTTGGACGTTAGCATTTGGTCTCCTGAGGCTCGCGCCTTGCCACGTTGGCGAATGAGCTCAAGAGTTTCTGAAGACAAGCGTCCTTTTGTGTCTTTCTCTCTCTCGGCATTCTTCGCACAATCATGGAGGTGCTGAACCAGTCGGTTGTATTCTTCATTGATGTCATCAATGATGGTATCTTCCCATGTTGCCGCAATGGTGCCAAAGAGTTCCCAGTTGGTGGTCGTTCTGGGAGTTCTCTTCTTAAACTTTGCAGCTTTTTTCTCCCCCGTTGAGGGAAGTAGAATTTTGCACGAAGGAGACGGTGGTCCGATCCTGTCTGGAATTTGGGGACGACAGCAACATCGGTCAGACAAAACCGTCGATTGAAGATGATGTGGTCAATTTCATTGTGGAACTGTCCGCCAGGAGATTCCCATGTCCAACGTTTCGCTTCAGCCTTCTGAAACTGTGAGTTCCCATGAATAGTCTTGGTGGACATTATGAACTCAGATAGTCTCTCACCCTGTTCATTCCATTCTAGGCCATGGGTCCCGATGTGGAGTTCTTCAGCCGATCTTCTCGGTCCTATCTTGGCATTAAAATCACCGACTATGATCTTGTAGAAGGTGTGATCTTTTTATAGAACTCCTCCAATTCCATGTAGAATTTCTCAATTTCATCTTCTTTGTATGTGGATGTTGGTGCATAGACAATGAAGAGAGAAATTGCTGGCAGTGGGCCACATCTCCTCAAGTGTAATCGTCCTATTCGGTTTGTTAGGCATTCAAATGAATCAATGTTGACAGCCATGTTCGTGTTGACAAGGACACCAACGCCACCAATGCCTCTTTCATCACATGTTCCAAGGAACAATTCTTCTCCAGTGTCAAATACAGCATGATGCGACTGACGCCTCCTCGTCTCAGTCAGACCAATGATGTCGTACTTGATCTTTCTTGCTTGCAGCATCAGATCCTCAATATATGCTTCCGATGCCAGTGTACGTGCATTGAAAGTACAGACAGTCATTTTAGTTCTTCTTCGTTTTGGCAGCCTAGGACAGCCGTGAAATTTTATCAGGCACTGCTTGTTTGCCTTTCTTACTGCTGCCATATTAAGGGCTCTTTCAGGGTCAGGAAAATAAACATTTTTGTTACTGGATTTGGCATATCGAACACGCATTGGACAACTTGCCAGGCTCTGCCATGCGGGCACTATATTCTCATTACTTTGTGGGGCTCTCTCAGAGGGGTGGGTAGAATATATGTGGTAATTTGGAGGTAAATCAGGCCGCTGCAAGCGCCGCACAACGGGAAAGCTGGTTTCTGCTCTGCCGGGTGTACCTGTGTCTTAGGCTCAAGCATTCCTGGGCTTGAAATATATATATAATATATATTATATTATGTAATATATTTGATATATGTATTAGTGCTTTGGTCTTACAGACATAATTTTATTTTTTTTGCTAGGTACTAAGTCTTCATAAATACTGCGCACATACAGATTTTATAAGTTTTATATCCTCACCATTTTATCTTTTATACTTATTCAATTGCTTGGAATATGCTTTATTTAATTTTAATATACTATGCAAGCCAATTAGAAAAATTACTCTTGTTACCTTTAAGTTAAATTTTATTACTTGAACATTAAAAAATGACACAGGAGATCCAAAATACTAGATTCCTCTTACCTAAGTTTTCAAAAATTTATTCTGGAGGTGAAACTATAAGAATATGATTATTCCAAGGGATGTCAAAAGATCACGTGACCGCCCACCTACAAGATCGTCAGACTTTTTCGCCAAGACCATGAATTAACAGTTTGAGGCTCTTCGTATTCCTGGAGCAAGCAGATGCCATTGAGCTACACTGGCATGTGACAGTGACAAATGGAAACGTTACTGGCGCCCACTCGAGCAAATCGACTACTAACGGAATGTCAAGTGATCAAGTGATCAAGTGATGATTTTAGGTGGTTCATTTAAAATCATTTAGCCTTCAAGATAAAATCTAGGACCAGAGAGATAGTCCAGCAGGTTAGAATCTATCCTTTGCATGCAGAGTCCCAGGTGTGATGTCCGGCACCATAAGTGGTCCTCTGACTACCTCAGGAGTAGCCTTTAAGCAATAACTTTTGAGTAGCAAGTCTGGACTAACTTTGAAGCACTTGGCAAAAAAAAAAAACCCAAAGACTAACAATACAAAAACAAAAATGATAGCTTCTGCTAATAAAAAAAAAATAAGAAAATATTGCTGATTCTTCATTTAAAATCTCAGATGCATGTGACTTTTCTGTTCCCCAATCCCCGGCTATGTTATAGATTTTTATTTGTCTTTGTTTTGAACAATGAAAGCATTAAAAGATCCTTATCATTACTGCTTCTAAACTCCACAAATATGCCATCAAATGTCAACTTTGTGTTTTCTCCTTGAAATATTTTCTTTTCAGATGCTTTGTAGTAGCAGTTGCAGCTATTTTCTTCGACAGTTTAAAACAGAAACTTTGATATAATCTTAAACTTTCTAACTCCTTTTCTGTTATTTTTTTTCATCTCTGCTACATTTAGTCATTAGGGTCTGTGGATGGGAACTTCTTAATGTGTTTTGGGTTTTCTCTGCAGGTGTGCCAGTTCTTTGCTTCCAGCCAGCACCCTCTCTGGCGTAAGTCTCTCACTTAACTTTTAAAAGTTTTTTCCCCCTGAGATTTAATCTTCATTCAGTTATTTCCCTTGACGTTTTTCTAAATTGGCTTTTTCTCTTGCTGACCAGGATTCTGTGCTTCCTTCCCTGGCCGGTAGTGCGATCCATTTAACTAATGCTACTATTACTTAAACTGTGTCCTCCCATTTACCTGAGGGCTTTCTTGGAATTCATAAAATTTATGACCCTAACTTGGATACGGTTTTCCATATACACTACGAAGAATCTCATCCTGGCTAATATGTGTGTTTATTTAAATGGAAATTCCTGGCTTCATGCTATAATTTCTTGTTTTGGAGGTGGGGCACACCCAGTGGTGTTCAAGGCTTACTCTTGGTGCTGCGCTCAGGAATTAGTCCTAGTAGTTCTCAGAGGAATATCTGGGCTGTTGGTGATCTAGCTAGGGCTACTGCAATCAAAATAAATGCCCTATTCTCTGTACTAGCTCTCCTACTGATCACTGTACAATTTTTTTATAACTTAAATATTTTCCTTTGAGTATATTTTAATGAGTATATTTCAGCATAATTTTTCAACAAAATTTGAACATAAAATTTCAACAATTTTCAAGGTTTTCAAACTGGTAGTAAGCTCAGTCTTTGCACATATATATTTTGTTCATTTATGTGGTGATGATACAATAACTATGTTTAAACTTGTTGAATTAATAATATTGAGTCTGAGAGCTGTAATAAAAGATGTTCACTAGATAACTAGATCACTAGATTCCCGTTCATCATCTATTTGCTAGAGCAGGCACCAGTAATATCTCCATATGTCCTGTCTCATGCTAGTAGAACCCAAAGGCATCCGCTTGCTCCAGGAACATAAAGAGCAAAACCATTATATTAGGTCATGGGAATGACCTAATATAAATGTTACTGGTATTTGGCATATCAAATATGACACGAGCAGCTTGCCAGGCTTGCAGTGCGGATGGCATACTTATTGATGAACAGCGTGGCCTGCTAGTGGCCGTGCGAGCTGGGCTGTGATAGTCTGGTCTGCTGGGTGGAGTTGTGATGAGAGGCTAAGTCTGGATGTGGAAAATGGCGGCCCCCATGGAGTTGGGGGGGTTGTCTGGCTTGTTGTGAGGCTCTGCTGGGGTGGCAGGCCAGGGCTAGAACCCGCCATGCCTCCCGGGCGCCTCATGAGTGGCTAGGCACAGGGAGAGCAAGTAGCAGCTCTGCCCCATGTCTGAGAGTCTCTGGTTCAGCATGGATTGAAAAAAAAACTGCTGCAGGGTAGGTGTCGAGGATCCGGGCTGTGATAGACTGGTCTGCTGGGTGAAGTCCTTCTTTCTCTGATGAGAAAGAAGTCTGTATGTGGAAAACAGCGGCCCCCATGGAGTCGGGGGTGTCGTCTGGCTTGTTGTGAGGCTCTGCTGGGGTGGCAGGCCAGGGCTAGAACCCGCCATGCCTCCCGAGCACCTCATGAGTGGCTGGGCACAGGGAGAGCAAGTAGCAGCTCTGCCCCATGTCTGAGAGTCTCTGGTTCAGCATACCTGGGCGGATTGAAAAAAAAACTGCTGCAGGGTGGGTGTCGATGATCCGGGCTGTGATAGTCTGGTCTGCTGGGTGGAATTGTGACAAGATGGAAGTCCGGATGTGGAAAATGGCGACCCCCATGGAGTCGGCAGGGGGTGAGGGGAGTCGTCTGTTTTCCACATAAAAGATGTTAAGTTCTGAAAATATTTATGAGTTAAAAATCTAAATCTAGGTGCTGGAGTCATAGTACAGCAGGTAGAGCATTTTTCATGCACACTACTGACTCAAGTTTTTTTTTTCCTCTTTCTTTTTTGGGTCATACCTGGCATTGCTCAGGGGATCATATGGGATACTGGGGAACAAACCCAGATCGGCCTTTTTCAAAGCAAATGCCTTAGCCACTGTGCTTATGTCTCTGGCCCCTCGGCACACCCAGGTTAATTTCCTTTCTTCTTTTCTTATCAGCCTAGGGAAATTAAAGCAGTAGTATTTTATACTACCTCAAATATGAAAACAAAAGCTAACTAAATGTCATTTTGGTTGTCTCTTTTCTTCAAGGCACATTTTATTTGATATCAGATTTCTTACAGGATGAATCATATAATATGAAAGTAGTTCTTTTTATTCTGCCATGGAGAAAAAAGAATCTCAGATTAAATCATCCATGGTGCTTGTTTTTCTAAGTAGGAATTTAGAATGTCCATACTCTTCACAAAACTATTAAGTTAAATAGACACTAATTGTCACTCTATTAAAAATATGATAAAATAGAAGGGCTGGAGATTCTGTCCAACTGGTGAGATGCACACACAGCTTGTCCTCAAAGAATAGTTACTGTTTCATTTTTATAACCCCGAGTTTATTTTGAAAAATCATTAAATACATACTGAATACCATTATTTCCAGTTTAAATCTATATTTTCCTTATATAAAAATATTTTGAGGAATTGTTTCACATTTGTTTCCCTAAAGTCTAACACTGCCTAACAACTTGTAGCAAATCTAAATGTCCCTTTAATATGCCCTAATTATAGGATATTTATTATTGAGAGCCATGCTTTTGAATTTTTTGTCAGCCACTTCTAAATTAAAACTTAATATGCAAAATTGATGAGTAACTCCCCAGTGGATGTTCCTGCTTTTTTATTATATGTTTTATAAAACTGTGAACTTGTTGACAGTTACAAATATTCTTTGTTTTCTGCTATCTGTATCTGGAAATGCTCAAAAATGTACTTAAAAATTAATGAAATAGGGGGCTGGAGCAATAGCACAGCGGGTAGGGTGTTGCCTTGCACCACGGCTGACCAGGGTTCGATCCCGGCATCCCATATGGTCCCCCAAGCACCGCCAGGAGTAATTCCTGAGTGCAGAGCCAGGAGTAACCCCTGAGCATCACTGGTCATGACCCCCCCAAAAAAAAGCCAAAAAAAAAGAAAAAAATGAATGAAATAAGTTTTTAAACCCACACAATTACCTGTCTAATAATACTATAATAGAACATTAGATGTTGGGGTGATTGAGGAAACTATCATTTAAATAATAATCCAGGGGCCACAGCAATAGTATAGTGGGTAGAGCATTTGCCTTGCACACAGCTGTCTCCTGGGTTCTATTCCCAGTATCCATATGGTCCCCAAAGCACTGATAGTAGTAATTTCTGAGTGCAGAGCCAGGAATAACCCCTGAGCATTGCTAGGTGTGACCCAAAAAGCAAAATAAATAAATAAATAGATAGATAGATAGATAGATAGATAGATAAATGAAAGAATAAATAAATAGATAACAAATAAACAAGCCGATAAATAAATAAGTGGATAGATAGATAAATAAATAAATAATTCGTCTGAACCGTCTGTGAATGTCAGATATGATCTAGGACAAGGACACCTACATGAAGTTCTGTTGAGTAATAGAACTTAGCAGTTTTCACCAAAGATGTGGGCAATCCATATCTTCTTTGAATTTGAGCAATCATTGGGTTTTTTCCTTTTGGAGACTTTCATGAACAGGCATATTTCTCCTTTTTCACTTAACAATAGCCAAAACCTTAACATGCAAATCAGTTCAAATCTCTATGATATATACATGGTACTGTAGATTATCTGTGCCAAACTCCCACTTAAAGTAAAATTTAATGAGTCATGCTCTGATTTTAAACAGTGTAAGACAAGAACATTCTAAGGAAAGGAGTCATACATGCTCTAATGTTTTACATGCTCACTGGACTAACTAATGAGCAATACTCTGGTATTTCAAGAGGACATCATATGACTACATTTTATCCATTTTCCTTATTTGAAATTTCATGCTGTGTTGTAATGCATCTTTGCAGGATTTTTTGTAAAGCAGCACAAATGTGCGAGAGGATTGTAGCTGAAAAGCTCCAAGGCATACTTATATGAGTATAACAATTTATACATACTTACACATTAAGGCTTACTGTCAATTTAAAAGATATTCCTATCATATGTCAAGCTTATGCTTTCCTTAGAAAATAAAATAATGACTGGGCTGTCATAGGTTATGTTAGTGCCCAAAGGAGGAAACCCAGATGTGTTCTCTCACTTATAAAATAATGAGGTTAATTTCAACTTGGGCCTCAAAACTCACCTATTAGGTCAATATAGATTCTAAATAAATGTAAATGGTGTCTATTACTCACATAGAGGTTTGTTTGTGTTTTCATATAATTATATCTATTAATTAACTAATTAATTAATTAATTTACTTTTTGTGTCATACCTGGCTTTGCTGAGTGGTTACTCCTGGCTCTGCACTAAGGAATTACTCCTGATGGTGCTCAGGGACAACATGTGATGCCAGGGATCAAACCCAGATCAGCTGGGTGCAAGGCAGATGGCCTCCCTGTTATGCTATCGCTCAGATAGTTTTATTTCTTTCATGATGTTACTGCAAGGTGACCTATCAATTGGTGAAATGCATAATTTCTAGTAAGATAGTCTCAAATTCAAAGCTTTTCTCTTCTACTCACTTCACTTGTATTACTTGTCTTCCCCTTGTTCATCAATTTCCTCAAGCAGGCACCAGTAACATCTCCATACATCATGTCACATGCTAGTGTAGCCCAAGAGCATCTGCTCGCTCCAGGAACAAAAGAGCCTCAAACTATTTCTTCAGGTCATGGGAATGAGGTCTATAGTTGTTACTTTTTTTTTTGGCATATCAAATACAACATAGGTAGCTGCCAGGCTCTGCCGTGCAGTTGGGATACTCTTGTAGTAGCCTGTCATCTCATGCATGTATTGATGAACCATGAAGTCACAAAGCGGCCCCTGCGAGACGGGAAAAAGATCAGTTTTTCTGCTGGGTGGAGCTCTAATAAGCTGTGGAGTCTGGATGTTGAAAATGGCGGCCCTCATGGTGTGGGGGTTCTTCTGGCTTCTTGCAAGGCTCTGCTGAGATGGCGGGCCAGGGCTAGAACCCACCTTCCCTCCTGGGTGCCTCATGATCACCTGGGTACAGAGAGAGTTGGCAGCAGGTCTGCCCCATGTATCTGAGTCTCACTAGATAGATGATTTTAGATAACGTGACCATCATAATAATAATTACCAAAGGGTTACTTTGAAAATTTAATAAGATAGGCTCTAGTGTCATTACTATGAAAATTCTCAACACATATTAGGGTTTGTTGATATATTATTTGAGGGGGGGCATAGCAGGCTGTGCTCAGGGCTTACTACTGGCTCTGCACTGGGGAATCTCTCCTGCTGTGCTCAGAGGGACCACATGAGGTGCTAGATTACCTTGAGTCAGCATGTGCAAGTCATGCATCCTACTTACTGCACTGTCTCTCTAGCCCCGGTACTTGTGTTGTTGTTATGCTGTTGTTCTGTTGGTTCCCTTAGATGCAATGAGAAAAAATTTATGCCACAAGTCTAAAATCTATTAAATGTTGCTAGCAGCAAGATGTTGAAGAGAGGTCTAATAAGTTTGCTAACTTTATTGCAAAAAATAAAAAGTAAATTACAGCATGGCAGTAGATGCCCACTTTGTGACTACTAATGCTCAGTCTGTGATTTGTTCTTCATTAAAGCATACAAAAACTTAAATATTTATAATATTTGAGATTTAAGCATGAACTATGAGACTTACTATTGCATGATTATAAATTTGGAATAAGAAGATAGCATTTATCACACCTCTTTTCCATTTGGGTTCTACCTAAATTATTTGAAGGAGTTCCTGTATATTAATCATTGAAATTTATAATGAATGATATTTTATTGTTCCATCAGAGTTTAATCTTTATTTTTAAAAAGAAAATTATATATTTGGAAATACCTTTGCTGGTAACCATATTTTAAACAATATTATCAACATGGTTTTGTGTTTTCCTTAACTGCAAATGCCTTCTATCTTCGCTTGCCTTTTTAAAATCTTATTTGTGTTGTAATTTTGGTATGCGAGCTAAAATTCTTGGGACTCTGCTAGAGATTATTAAAGATTTAAGTTTAAGAATCCCTCCAGACTGGATTTGTATTTGCTTCTGCTGGTATCCAGGTTGAGTGCCAGTAGAATTCCACTTTGAATTAAAACATTCAACATGTATATTTTAATTCCATGCAAAGTATATGTTTTAGCTTTCAAAGTTCTATGTACTCAGCCTTGGGTTATAGTCTCTACCACTTTTTGTCTGAGGCTGTAACATTTTGAAGTTGCCTTGATTACATGAGCCTTCTAATTACGTTACCACCCTATGGCACCCAAGACATTGTCTTTTTGCATGTTTGCACATCCTGTCTTTTAGCAAGTTCATGATCACTGAAAGAACAGCCAAACATTCCTAGATAAAAAACCAACTCATTACTTGTTTGCTTCCAAATTCCAGTTTTTAGCACACAATACACTCTGTGTGTGTGTGTTTGTAAGAGAGAGAGAGAGAGAGAGAGAGAGAGAGAGAGAAAGACAGAGACAGAGAAAAAGAGACAGAGAGAGACAGAGAGAGCCTGCACATGTGAGACAACTTCTATATTCACTTAAGTGATGTTTTACAATTGACTGTTGTAGAGGGATATTGGTATTTGGTGGTGAGTATGATATAACAATATATACTTAAAGAAGTGGGAAATCATGTCCCTAGAACATAGGCAGTTATGTAAACTAAACAATGAAAATGGTGTTGTGTCATTAAACAAACCATATTTTAGAACAATTTCAGTCAATATTCAAAATTTATTGCAGATCTCAGAATGGTGCATCAACCTTCTGAGAATGAAGTTCTGGTACCTGATTTTAGCACAATTATTTTGAAGCTTTTCTAAGAGTAAGAGTTGAGTTTTATTTGGGGGAAATGGATGTCAGAGGGGCCATGATCAACTGCCCTCAATACTCCTGCATCTGTGCTCAGGTGGTACCAGAGATTGAACATGGTTCTAGCTGCTTGCTCTCTAAGGTAATGCCAGATCTTTTTGGTCGGAGGGAGATATTCGCTAAACAACTTTTCATTTTCCCAGCTACTTCTAATTAATACATCATAAAAATAATCTAGTTATATTCATCAAAAAAAAATTTCAAAACCCAAATCTCTAGTTTTGGCTGAGAGCTCAGAAATCTTGGGAACAATTTTTCTCAGTACCAGTCAATTTCTTTTTCTCCTCCTCATATCACTTTATCTGCAAACACTGAAAAACAAACCCATCACTCCCTTCAGTAATTTCTTAGTTGTTTTCTATAGGGAGGAAGCATTTTTAAAGACCAAATTTTTCCACTGAGACTGTCTACCCCTGCCTTTCCCAGAAAATTGTTTGGTTGGTTAGCCTGCATTTGCATTCTTTCCTAGTGTTTGGATTTTCTAGCCTTTTCTAAATGGTTAAGTCTTTATCCTCCAAACTAAAGTATTTCTTTTCACTGATTTCACCTCAAGCCATTCTACTATTGCCGTTAGTTTTATCAAAAAGCAGTTTCCTGTCTAAGCTTACCTGCAACTGTTACTTGCAACTGGCTAGGATCGAAATTTTTTGTGTTACTGCTGTTTAAAATACTATCTCAAAAGCGATTTCCTTCTCCCGAAGGTTAGAAGATTTCAACAATTTTTACTAACCTGTCTTTTCTTAATGTTTTTTTCTATTAGTTTTTTGTTTATGATTTCAATAGCCGTTCTTCTATCTGTCTTTAATTCTTCCCTCTTTGTGATTCAAATACAATCAGTTCTATCCTAATGCAAATTCATGTTTCAAAACATTATTCTCCTTTGAGTTCACATATCTTCATAAGTCACTGCAATAACTTACTCACTGGTCTTCTTGCATCTCATTTTCTCCTAATATATTCTCTGTGCAATGAAATTCAGCAAACCCTATCAGAAGTTTTCTGGAAATAAGTGCTCCTCATTAAGAGAATGACTGGGGATAGTGACTTAAATGTCTGGTCTTCAATTTGAGTTCAATTAGGAGTTAAGAATTTAACAAGAACTTGTACCATTCAACAAATAGTATTCCAATATACACAGTCTGATTTAGGAGGTAGGCAAAGGGTATCTGATTAAAAGTTCAATTATATAAAAATCTGATGTGGAACTTCAAAAGTAGTTTGAAAACCAAATCAAGGACCCTGTCATTACTGGTTACTTCTTACACAACAACTTGTCTACTCATGAAAATCAGATAAAAGAAGAATGAGTTTCTGTATCTAAAAGTGATGAATGCTAAACATGAGATGGCAAAAACTCTAGTAATAAGAAGAGACACTTGTAGAGGTATCGGAGTAATAGATATTAATAATGTTAATAATAATAGCAACAATTGATTGGCTAGCAGAGTATAAACAATCTGAGTTACTCAGTGTGGCTGAGAATGAGCTACAGGCAGAAGGTCAGGTTCTGTGTTAGCATCTTTCATCACATTTTGAGACTCTTGGGAAAGCCAGTTAAGACTCTTCCTATTGGTAGATCTATCACATCACTGCATCACTGTATCACTGTATCACTGTCTTCCCGTTGTTCATCATTTGCTCAAGTGGTCACCATTAACATTTCCATACATCCTGTCACATTCAAGTGTAGCCCAAGGGCATCTGCTTGCTCCAGGGACAGGAAGAGCCTCAAACCATTCTTCAGGTCATGGAATTGAGGTCTATAATTGTTACTAGTTTTTGGCATATCAAATACAACACGGGTTGCTTGCCAGACTCTGCCGTGTAGGTGGTACACTCTCAGTATAAGTCTCTCATTTCTGAGCTTTTACTAATAAAACCTAAAGGGGAAAGATCAGGTTTTCTCTTGGATGGAGCTCTGACGAAATATGGAGTCTGGATGTTGAGAATAACTGACCTAACGATGTGTGGGATGCTCTGGCTTCTTGCTAGGCTTGCTAGGTTTACGGGAATGATGGGATTCAGCTAGAATCCAAATCTCCACTCCCAGTCCAGCCAGCATGGACCCTCCCCCACATGTGTGAGCAAACCCTTGGAGCAATGTTGGACTCGGCCAGGGGCTGCTGACGGAGCTGTGGGTCTAGCGTGGGTCTCTCTTCCAGGGTAGCTGACCTGGAGGTGGAGGAAAGAACAGCTCCATCAGCAACCCCGGAAGAGAGCCAGACCCATTGATTCCAGACCCACAGCTGCTCGGCCCCACATGGAAGCAACCCATGGAGCAGACCTCCTAGTAAGGGGCACGACCATTCCCTGGCTAAGTCCAACATTGCTCCAAGGGTTTGCTCACACATGTGAGGGAGGGAGGCCATGCTGGCTGGACTTGGAGGCGGAGATTTGGGCTCCTCTGCCCTTTCCTCCATCTCCATGCCATCTATCACGTAAGACTTTATAAACTAGAAGAGATGGTGGAATAAAATCATTATATAGCCACTATAGCTTTAATATTCTTATCATATATACCTATAATTCTTTGATATTACAGATACTAGACTATCTTTAAATTTCTTCAAATATTTCATTTTAAAAAAGTCTTGTTTGAACGAAGAGCCAAGTGTGTTCTACAAAGTTTCTCCCTTTCTTTTTGATCTAATTTGGTTTTTGTTCATTTTCTGATACTCTTTCTTCTCTCCATTCTGCCAATTTGATTATTTTGGCACAATATTGTACCCTAGAAATAATGCTTACCAATATAGAGGTAATTCTCATTTCCTCTGACAACTACAAATTACTCTATTTGAATCTTTGTTTCCAGAATAATAGTGTTGCAGAGAATAGCTTTTCAATTGCAACTCTTCATAGTTTGCAGATATAACTTTGGAAAAGTTAGTTCCCTACAAGTTAGATTGTTGAAAAAGGCTTTGAAAGTTTGCTGTCATCTATGTCATTTTCCATCACCACTTGGTTTCATTCAAGCCTTGTTGCCAGGAGTGCATTAATCACCTTTAGACTTATTGCTAACCTGACAGCTGGATGTAGTTTTAGTTTGCAGTTCCTCTTTTATGAGTACATTTGAACATTTCTTCACTTACTTTTTGTTTTGCACTAACACCTCACAGTGTTCGGGGCCCACTTCCAGTATTGTCTGGTTGGAGGGGATTACTCCCTGAGATGCTGTATATAGTCTTGGGGACGGAACCCACATCTCCCTGAGATGCTGTATATAGTCTTGGGGACTGAACCCACATCTCCCAAAGGCAGAATATGCGCCCTGTTAAAATCTCTTGCCCCCTCATGTGCTTTTGTACTACTCTTTTATGAATTTTCTATTTCTCAGCTTTTTTTCTCTCCACAATTTTTTGACATTTAAACATACACATAAGAACATTTTCCCCCAGAAATAGAAATAATTCTTCTCAATTTCACCATTTTCTTTGTGATGTGTTTTCCAATACAATATTGTTGCTTTTGTGTACAAAGATGGACTATATTTTCCTCAGATTTCTTGTGTTTTTTAAATCATTTAGGCAAGTTTCTCCCACTTAGCTGTAAGGTTAGTAACTCAAGCTATTTTAAAACCATTTGTTTGCTGTAGCTTAAAATTTACACTGTACTCTTTGAGTTGTTTGAAATTTGTCCTGTGTACTCTGAAGAATCGATCTACATTTTTTTCCTTTCTTCATGTGACCATCAGGTCATTCCAACACTATTGCAAAGTCCATCTTTCTCTGCTGTGAGTTGTTGCTTCTTTTCTGTTAAAAAAAATTTGCAGGCACTAAATCTATTTCTTTCATTTTTTAAAAATATTTTATTATACCACAGTGAGATACACAATTATAAAGATGTTCGTGTTTGGGTTCCAGCACCCATCCCTCTATTTCTGAGTTTTCACTTCATTTTATTATCCTGTCTTTTGTGTTTCAAAAAGTTATTTTATAAAGGAGATTTTAGTATCCAATAAGGTTAGTCCCTATCTTTGTTTCTCTTCTTTTCAGAGTTTTTCTGACTATTCCCAATAGCCCCCTGGCTCTACTGGCATGAGACAGGACATATGGAGATGTTACTGGTGCCCGCTCTAGCAAATAGATGATCAACGGGAAGATCGTGATCGTGATCGTGCAATATACAAGAACAAAAATGTTCATGATTGGGTTTCAGTCATACATTTTTTTTCAAGCACCCATACCTTCACCAGTGCCCTATTCTCACCACCAATGGCCCCCAAATTCCCTACCCTCACCCAGCCTGCCTCTAAAACAACACTTTTTTTTTTGCTTTATTGGGTCACACCCGGCAATGCTCAGGGGTTTCTCCTGGCTCTGCACTCAGGAATTACTCCTGACAGTGCTCAGGGGACCATATGGGATGCCGGGGATCGAACCCCAGCTGGCATGGGCCAGCCACGTGCAAGGTAAACACCCTACCCGCTGGGCTATCCCTCCGACCCCAATACTTTTCTCTTTCTTTCTTTCTTTCTTTCTTTCTTTCTTTCTTTCTTTCTTTCTTTTTCTTTCTTTCTTTCTTTCTTTCTTTCTTTCTTTCTTTCTTTCTTTCTTTCTTTCTTTCTTTCTTTCTTTCTTTCTTTCTTTCTTTCTTTCTTTCTTTCTGTCTGTAGTCTGTCTGTCTGTCTGTCTGTCTGTCTTTCTTTCCTTCTTTCCTTCCTTCTTTCTTTTCTTTTCTTTCTTTCTTTCTCTCTTTCTCTCTCTCTTTCTTTTTTCCTTCCTTCCTTCCTTCCTTCCTTCCTTCCTTCCTTCCTTCCTTCCTTCCTTCCTTCCTTCCTTCCTTCCTTCCTTTCTTTCTTTCTTTCTTTCTTTCTTTCTTTCTTTTCTTTCTTTCTTTCTTTCTCTCCTCCCTTTCTCCCTTTTCTCTTTCTCTTCTCTTACACATTGTTGCTTGCACTACAGATATTTAGGTTTTATCATATAAGTCTCTTTGTGTATATTCAATGCTGAGTTCATTTCCCACAATTAGTAGAACACTGATATATATATATGTATATATATAATATATATATATATATATATATATTTACATCCCATTAGTGAGTGCAGTCATTATATATCTGTCTTTTTCCTTCTGACTAATTTCACTCAGCATAATAGTCTCCATGTCCATCCATTTGTAGGTAAATTTTATGACTTTGTCTTTTCTGACAGCTGCATAGTATTCCATTGTATAGATGTACTATTGTTACTTTAGCAGTCTTCTGTTCTCGGGCATTTAGGTTGTTTCCAGATCCAGCTTTCATAAACAGAGCTGCAATGAATATAAAAGTGCAGATAGTGTTTCTGCTGTTTATTTTGGGGTCTCCAGGGCATATTCTCAGGAATATACCCTGACTGAATCATATGGGAGCTCAATATCTAGTTTTGGAGGAATATTCATATTGTTTTCCAAAAGGACTGGATGAGATTTTCTTTCTTCCCATATCCACTCCAACACCAGTTGTTCTTTCTCTTTTGGGTGTGTGCCGGTCTCTGTGGTGTAAGATGATACCTCAGTGTTGTTTTAATTTTCATCTCCCTGTGATTAATGATGAAGATCACTTTTTCATATGCCTTTCGGCTATTCAAATTTCTATTTTCTGCAAGTTTCTGTTTATTTCTTTCTACCCTTTCTTGATGATGTTGGCTGTTTTCTTGTAAAGTTCTACCTGTGCCTGATATATCCTGAATATCAACCCCTTATGAGATGGGAGTTGGGTGAATATTCTTTCCTAGTCTGTGGGCTGTTCCTGTATTTTGGTCACCATTTATTTTGAGGTGCAAAAGCTCTTCAGTTTTATATAATCCCATTTGCTTATCTTTGCTTCCATTTGCTTTGTGAGTGGTGTTTCGTCTTTGAAGATATCTTTAGCTTCGATATCATCGAGCATTTTTCCTACGTTTTCTTCTATGTATTTTATAGATTCTTGTCTGATGTTGATATCCTTAATCCATTTTGAACTGATTTTTGTGTGTGATAGTAGAAGGATGTCTAAGTTCATTTTTTGCATGCAGCTGTCCAGTTTTCCCAGCATCATTTGTTGAAGAGGCTTTCTTTGCTCCAATTAATGTATTTGCTCCTTTATCAAAGATGAAATGATTGTATATTTGAGAGTGTGTTTCAGGATATTAAGTTCTATTCCACAGTCTATTTGCTAGTATTTTATTGAAGATCTTAGCATCTGTGTTCATCACGGAGATTTGTCTGTAGTTTTCCTTTTTTTGTGACATCTCTGTCTGATTTGGGTATCAGAGTGATATGTGCCTTGTGGAAACTATTTGGGAGTATTTTTTTTTGTTTCTTCTATTTCCGTGATGAGCTTGAAAAGGACTGGGAGTAGGTCCTTTCTAAAAGTTTGGTAGAATTCACTGGTGAATACATCTGTACCTTGGCTTTTGTGTTTGGGCAGACTTTTAATTACTGATTCAATCTCCCGGATGGTGATAGGTTTGTTGAGGTATTCAAAATCTTCTTGTTGCAGACTTGGGAGGCTATAGGAATTCAGGAATTTGTCCGTTTCTTCTAGTTTCTCTTGTTTCATGGCATACAGACTCTCAAAGTAATATCTGATGATCTTTTAAATTTCCATGGTTTCTGTTGTGATGTACCCCTTTCCATTTCGATTTTATTTGGATTCTCTCTTTCCCTTTCCTTGTGAGTCTTGCAAGTGGTTTGTCAATCTTGCTTATTTTTTTCAAAGAACCAGCTCTTGGTTTCGGTGACATTTTGGATTGTTTTTTGGGAATCCAGCTAATTGGTATCTGTTCTAAGTTTCATTCTTTTCTTTCTTCCTGCCTGGGTTGGGCTTTAGCTGGTCGCTTCTAAGGTCTTAAGCTGTGAAGTCAGACTGTTTATAATGGCCCTTTCTTCTTTTCTGATGCATGCTTGCAGAGATATGAACTTTCCTTTAACATTGCTTTCGTGAGTCCTCAGTTTCATTTGTTTCCAGGAATTTTTGGATTTCCTCATTGATTTCTTTCATGACCTGCGGGTTGTTCAGCAGTGAGCTGTTTTATTTCCAGGTGTTTGGTATGTAATTACCTTATATTTTCAGTGCATCACAGTCTGAAAAATATTTTAAACAATTTAATTCTTCTTGATTTAATGGAGGTATATTTTGTGGCTCAGACTGTGATCTATATTGACTATGTTCCATGTGCTCTGGAGAAAAATATGTCTTCAGCTTTTTGGGGTTGAATTGCCTTGTATATATCTACTAGCTCTCTTTCTTCCATTTCTTCCTTTAGGACCAGTATTTCCTGGGTGAGTTTCAGTCTTGTTGATCTATCAAGAGTTGATAAAGCAGCGCTGATGTCTCCAACTACAATCATGTTCTCTCTATGTGTCTTTGAAATCTATTAGCAGTTATTTTACTGGCCCTTCACTGGGTGCATATATGTTTAAGAGTGTAATTTCTTCCTGATATATGTATCCCTTGATTATTAAATGACCTTGATTGTCCCTTCTAACCTTTTTTCAGCCTGAAGTCTCTGTTGCTGGAAACTATTATGGCCATCCCGACCTTTGTGGAGGGGTTTTTTGAGTGAAGGATTGTTTTCCAGCCTTTAACTTTGAGCCTGTTTTTGCTCTGATTGCTCAGATGTGTTTTTGAATACAACAGAATGTTGGGTTCAATTTTTGAACTCTTTTGCCACTGTGTCTCCTAACTGGTGCATTTAGACTGTTGATATTGAGAGAGATTATTGTCATGGGTTTTGTGCCATCTTTCTTATAAGTTTGTTTATGTTTTGGGTTTTGTTTTGTCTTAGAGTAGCTCTTTCAGCCTTTTTTTAATGTGAGTTTTGAGTCTATGAAGTTCCTGAACTATTGTTTACCCAATAAGCTTTGTATCTGTCCTTCAAATGTGAATGAGTGTCTACACAGAGAAGGAATTCTTGGTGAGGCCTTCATTTTATTGAGTTTTCACTATATCCCACTACCGTCATCAAGCTCAGGGTCTCTTCTTATAGGTCTGCTTAGAGTCAAATGGATGCCTCTTTGTATAAAATGTCCTTCTTTGATCTTGCTTCTTGAATAATTGTGTTTCTATCTATGGCATCCATTATTATGACTAGGATTTGTCTTGGAGTCTTTTTATTGGGATCTATTTTTGCTGGTACCCTTCAGGCTTCAGGCTTCGGATATGGGGCAGATCTGCTACTTGCTCTCCCTGTGCCCAGGCACTCACGAGGCACCCGGGAGGGATGGTGGGTTCTAGCCCTGGCCCACCACCCCAGCAGGGCCTCACACCAGCCAGATGTCCCTCCCCACTCCATGAAGGCCACCATCTTCCACATTGGACTTTCCTCTGGTCAGAACTCCACCCAGCAGCAGACGATCCTACCACAGCCCAGATCATCGACATCCACCCTGCAGCAGTTTTTTTTTTCAATTCGGCTCAGGTATGTTGATCCAGAGACTTACAGATATGGGGCAGAGCTGCTACTTGCTCGCCCTGTGCCCAGCCACTCAAGAGGCACCCAGGAGGGATGGCTGGTTCTAGCCCTGGCACGCCACCCCAGCAGGACCTCACAACAAGCCCGAAGACCCCACCCTACTCCATAGGGCCGCCATCTTCCACATCGGACTTTCCTCTCTTCAGAACTCCACCCAGCAGCAGACGATCCTATCACAGTCCGGCTCGCATGGCCACAAGCAGCCGCGCGGTTCATCAATAAATGCTGTATTTAGAGGTGACTACAGGAGTAGGCCACCCACATGGCAAACCTGGCAAGCTGCCCGTGTCATATTTGATATGCCAAATACCAGTAGCAATTATATTAGGTCATTCCCATGACCTAATATAATTGTTTGAGGCTCTTTATGTTCCTGGAGCAAGCAGATGCCCTTGGGTTCTACTAGCATGAGAGGGGACATATGGAGATATTACTGGTCCCCGCTCGAGCAAATAGATGATGAAGGGGAAAATAGTGATAGTGACCCTTCAGGCTTCTTGGATATGGATACCTGCCTCCTTTAACTCTGGGAACTTTTCTGCAAGAATTAAAAAAAATTTTTTTTTAATTATACAACTGTGAGATATACAATTACAAAGATGTTCAAGTTTGGGTTTTGGTCAGATAGTGTTCCAGCACCCATCCCTCCACCAAGGTCCACTTCCCACCACCAATGTGTCCTGTTTCCCTCCTCCTCCCCCTTCCTGCATCTATGTCAGGCACTTTGCCTCTTCTCTTTGTCTCTCTCTCACTCTTTTCACCTCTCTCTCTCTCTGTCTGTCTCCTCTCTCTTCCCTTCCCTTACACATTGTGGCTTGCAATACATACATTTAGATATTATCATGTATATCCCTTTGCCTACAGTCAATACTCAGTTCTACGCTGGTATTATCATTTCCAATAATTATTAGTATACTGTTCCTTTATCTGTCTTACCTAACCTCAGACTCCCATACACTTGTGGTAGATTCCAATCACTGATAAGACCTTATGACCCATGTTTTGCATGGCCTTGGATATTGGTATCATGCTATTTTTTTATATCCCGAAACTAAATGCAGTCATTCTATATCTGTCCTTTTCCCTCTGGCTAATTTCACTCAGCATGATTCTCTCCAGGTCTATCCATTTATAGGCAAATTTCGTGACTCTGTTTTTCCTAACAGCTTCATAGTATTCCATGTGTAGATGAACCAAAAGATTCTTTATACAGTCTTCTGTTCTCGGTTGTTTTCACATCCTGGCTATTGGTCAGTATTTACTTCACCTCACCCAGGGATATATTTTGTTTTTCTTTTGACATCGAGTGGCATAAGAATACATTAGCTATTAGAAGTTAGTCTGTCTAAATAAATTAAGCTTTGTTTGTTTATTCAATTGTTGGTGTTTGTCCAGGAAATGTTTAAACTTTTATTTAACAATTGCTCATTTTTTGCTTTTCTGTCTCTCACAGTTTATAGTCATCAATTAGTATTTCAAGCAACATACAAATGTACTAAGAATGTGTTTTATGCATGCCATATACTTTATTTCTTATGAGAGCAGATTTCACTTCTTATTTTTACAAATGGAAAAACAATAGAGTAAATAATAGAGTAACTATTTCAAACTCACTATAACTGCAAAGCAAATTGTATGCAGTGAAAGAAAGGGGACCAAAATTGGCATTGGTAATTTAAAAAAAATATTATCAGATGCAATCAAAAAGTAATTTCTACTTCTACTTACTGTCTCACATAGAGCATCCTTATGTCTTTCCCAAGTGGTGCAATTTAAACATTGCTGTAAGGTGCTTTTTTTCCACAAAGCTAACTGTGAAATAAGCAGTCTGCTATGGCTACAATATCCTGTTTATTTGTCCTCTCTTAATCAGTTCCCCTCATTTGCTTTGCTTTTCCTATAGCCACTTTCTTCATTTTTATCCCACAATAATGAACTACTTTCTTAGAGGGATTGAAAGATTTTTTGTTGTTGTTGTTTTCCTCTCATTCACCAGTGTAGGAGCTAAGAGTTCATTACAATTAACACTGAGAAAGGTCAGGGTGAGTTGTGAGTCCCAGTAATGAAGATCTCAGTAAGCAGAGGAGCAGGAGCAGGGCTGCTTGTGAGAGGGCTCTCACCAGTACTTCCTTGCACCTCCGTGTAGTGTTGGGGGGCCCTATACAGCAGCCCCGGCTCAAAGGAGAGGAGGTCTAGATCTTGCCAGACTTCATCCTTGCCAAAGGAGAGGGAAGAACTTGGTAGAAGCTTTTCCTTGACCCTGCTGCAGAAAGAAAAAAGGAAGATACCAATGCAGTGGGGGGGGTTTTGGGAGCAGTTCCCATTTTATTGAGCACAGCCAAAGCCTTCTATGTATTTCCTGGGTAGAGGCGATACAAGCACAAGTATCGTGCAGTACCTGCAAACTCCTGGGCCATTGCAGTAGAATAGCAATTACATAACCGTGTGGTCTCAAGATTAGGCGTATTCTGTACTGATGTTCTTCACGTGGATGTATTTGGGCTTTCTTGCCCTAAGAACAGGGTTCTGCTTTCAGAGTCCAATGGTGGGAAAGAGCCAGACCCTAGGACTAGCCACTTAGTGCCCGACAATGTCTGACTGAAAGCACGATTTATTTAGTTGCAGGTGAGACCTCGTGGTCCCCCTGCCTCAGTGCTATTCAGGCGGCCCAACTCATTTTCTGTAGTGATCCTGCCTCCTTTTTTTACCAACAGCAAATCTAGTACAAGAGTGGGGAGTGGATTCAGCCACACACTTTCTCCCAGTTTAATATGAAACTAAAGCATCTCTCAATTCAACTCCAAAGCACCGCTAACCCCTCTCCACAAAATAGATGCACAAAAATTGGGGAGGGGGTGTACACCAGTAGTGCTCAGGGATCACACCTGCTAGGCTGGGGGATCTTAAGGGATGCTGGGGATAGAAACCTGGTCAGTGAAGAGCAAGGCAAATGCTTTAACTGTGGCACTATTGCTCTGGTCCCCCTTTTTATTAAAAAAAAAAGTTACTATCTAATAAAGACAGGGATATTATTTAAATTGTGCTTGTGGGAGCAATTAAGAAACACCATCTGTATCACCTTTATAGTGTTAGACTATAGACCCAACCACTCTAGACCCAACCACTTCACCCACAGCTGCGCTGCTCGCCCCTACGTTGAAGCAACCCATGGAGCTGACCTCCGGCGGGTGAAAAGGAGCTCAGCCAGTCCCTGGCCAAGTCCAACATTGCTCCAAGGGTTTGCTCACATGTGCGGGGGAGGGGCCACGCTGGCCATACTTGGAGTGGAGATTTGGGCTCCTCTGCTCTTTCCTCCACCTCCAGGCTCTCTACCCGGAAGAGAGACATGCCAGACCCACAGCTCCATAGGCGTGTGGTCGCAGAGCAACCACATGACAGTCTTAGATAGTACTAGATGTTAGGATCAGGTTCTTCCTAAGGTCTTTCACATTTATACACTGTATACAGTACTTAGGTAGGTTCTAGTTGTGACTTGTCATCCCAGTGAGCCTAGCAGGAAGCCAGAGCAACCCCACACCGTGAGGTCAGTCATTTTCAACATCCAGACTCCACAGCTCCTCAGAGCTCCTCCCAAGAGAAAAACTGATCTTTCCCTTTAAGTTTCATCAGTAAATGCTCGAGATGAGAGCCTTCTACTGAGAGTAAACAAACTACATGGCAGAGCCTGTCAAGCTACCCGGGTTTTATTTGATATGCCAAAAAACCAGTAACAATTATGGACCTCATTCCCATGACCTGAAAGAATGGTTTGAGGATTTTCCTATTCCTGGAGCAAGCAGATGCCCCTAGGGTGCACTTGATTGCAACAGGATGTATGGAAGTAGTTACTGGTACCCACTCAAGAAAATCGATGAACAATGGGAAGACAAGTGATACAAGAGATAGTGTTTATGCCTTGCTATGTTTAAATAAGATTACACTTTAAAAAATGAAACACTATAGAGATTCAACAATTTTTTTCTGCTTCTAGACCACAGCAAATATAATACATATTCCTATGGGGTCACACATGGTTGTTTTGAATTGGGAAATCTCATTCCATAGATTTCTGTGACTTAAAAATTTTAGGGTATCTGTAGTTTAAAATCATTTACTTTCCTCAAAGTTTCTCCCCACCTCCTTTCTAATCTCTGAGAAGAAATAAATTGTCAAGAATATTGCATATCTGATGTTTTAATCTCCTTGAAGCTTGGCTTACAAGTACTGTTTTTTCAAATCTGCAGACTGAAAATAAATTTCATGAGCATTATACTTTCTACTTATTAGAAAATGTTCCATTACAAGTAACATTTTGATACCTTTTTCATCAATAAGATTTTTTCTGATAGTCTTTGGGATGTTGGTGTTAACTCCTGAAGAAGAAAGGAAATCTTTTGTTTTATTTATAAAAATATATTTTTCTGCTATATGGAGTCTTGTTGATTGTGTACTTCTACAAGTGAAATTCTTTCTTGGATTTTTATTTAGTACATTTCATGAGAGGTGGTTTATATTTTCAGTGTGGAACTGTGATATGAAGGTAATCAATAACAAATAAAAGGCAGACCTGACAGGGCGTTAGGTTCAGTCTGAGGTAGGATGAAATTGAAGAACAATACATTTTAAGAAAAAGGCAAAAATGGAAGGAAAATATTGAAGACAGAATTGGACAAAGCTTTCTGACCAGAGACAATGACTTCTTGCTGACAGTAGGCCCAACCTTGTGGACCTGACAGTGTGGCGCTATGGCCATGCTCGGTTAGTCCTCAGAGCCACCAGGGCTATGCCAGGCAGTGCTCAGGAGCCAGGCAGTTCTGGGATTAAACTTGGGTCCTTGCACAAGCCAGGGACATGCTCCACATCTTTGAGTAACATTCTGAGCTCCTATTAATTTCTTTTAAAATTATTATCATAATGTAAGTAATGTCTTTATAGTATTGATATTTATACTGTTTATTTATTTAGTTTTGACTTTGTGACTATACATAACTGTGTCCAGGACTTCCTCTAGGCTCTGTGAACAGGCATCAATCCTGGCAGGACTTAGGGGACCAGGGATTGAATCTGGGTCACCACATGCAAGACAAGTGCCTTAGCCACTGCACTATCTCTCTGGTACTGTTTATTGTTCCTACTCTCCCTGCTCATTTGTCCAATGAAAATGTCCCTTACTTGGTTTCTGGATTACAGGAAGACATGTCAGACAGAAAAGCACTTTCTGTCAGAAAGACTGAGAGACTGTGTCTGTCCCAAGAATAGGACCCACAAATACTGGAATTCAAGAAAGAGGCTTTTTAGTCCCCAAAGAATTATACAGAATCAACGCAGTCCTTGTAAGGATACCCATAACATTTTTCAAAGAAATAAATTAAGCACTCTTGAAATTCATATGGAAAAATAAACTTCCATGAATAGCTAAAGCAATCCTTGGGAAAAAGAATATGAAAGGCATCATCTTTCCCAACTTCAAACTGTACTACACAGAAGTAGTAATTAAAACAGCATAGTATTTGAATAAAGACAGACCTGTAGATCTAATAAAGCTGAATATTCTGACACAGACATTCAAATATATGATGATTTAGTCTTCTATAAAAGTGGAGCAAGGAAAGCCTCTTCAACAAGTGGTGCTGGGGAAACTGGGCAGCTACTTGTAAAAAACATGAACTCAGTCATCTTTCTAAGCCCCTGCACAAGAGTCAGATCAAAATGGATTAAAGACCTCAACATCAGACCTGAATACATAAGGTGCATCAAAAAAAAGCATAGTAAAAATCCTCCACAACACTAAAGCTAAAGGCATCTTCAAAGATGGAACACCACTGATCAAGCAAGTAGATGCAAAGATAAACAAGTGGGACTACATAAAACTAAGCAACTTCTGCACCTAAAAAAATGGTGACCATAATTCAAAGACAGTCCAGGTATTGGGAAAGAATATTCACCCAATATCCATCTGATAAGGGGTTAATATCTAAGCTATTTAAGGCACTGGTAGAAAGAAGTGCCTGCCATAGGGGCAGGTTGAGTGGGGGATGGAAACTTGGGACACTGGAGGTGGGAAATGTGCACTGGTGGAGGGATGGGTGTTGGTACACTGTATGACTGAAATGATTTTGAACAACTTTATAATGGTCTATGTGATGGTGATTTAATAATAAAAAACGAAGAAAGAGACTTCCAACAAGTCAGCTTGTTCTCCAGATACACTAGAGTTGACTAGCTCCAAACATTGTGCTTCTGAGTTTAGATTCTTAGAGCATGATTGCATTTATGAAGTGAAATCATTAAATATTAATGAAAAGTAGGGGTTAGGATGGGGAGAGAATCCTGGAACACTGGTAGAGGGACTTTACTGAATTATTTTATGCCTAAAACAGAACTTTCAGTTACTTTGTAAATCATGGCTCTTTAATAAAAGTTATAAGTTTAATAAAAGTTATGATATATCACTGTATCACTGTCTTCCCGTTCATCATCGATTTGCTCGAGCGGGCACCAGTAACATCTCCATATGACCTGTCTCATGCAAGTAGAGCCCAAGGGCACCTGCTTGCTCCAGGTACATAAAGAGTCTTAAACCATTCCATCAGGTCATGGGAATGAGGTCCATAATTGTTACTGGTATAGTTATATATAATATGTGCATAATTATATATAATCAATATAGCATTTGGTGATATAGCAAGGTCTGTGATTGTGCATGGATTAGAGCAAGCCATTAATTAATTTTCTTGTAGACAGGAAAAGGGTATATCACTAACCCAGGAGTAAGTGTTCAGGGGAAATGATTTCTACTGATGAATTATAAACATAAACAAGCTCCCAATATACTGTGTGGGTGAAATGATTACTTTTTTATATGTGCAATTTTAAAACCTATGCATCTTAGAGCTGGAGTGATCACAGCGTAGCAGGTAGGGCTCTCACCCTGCATGTGTCTGACTTTAGTTCTATCCTCAGTACTCCATGTAGTTCCCAAACCTCACCAGGAGTGTTTCCTTACCACAAAGCCAGGAACAAACCCTAAGCACTACTGGATATAGCCCCCTTCCAAAAAAAGATAAAACTGAATCTTACCCAAAGAAGCTGCTGTAGCATGTGCCCTACCAAAGAAAGGTGCAGAGAATGGAGGATAGGTACCTGAGAACTAAAACTCTTACAGTGAGATTATAAGCATCTCTAGCATGTTGGTATGGAGAAATTTCAGGATACCTATGCTTCAAACCTAGAGAATTAGTCCTGATTAGAATAGGATATGAAGAGTCTTGTATACACAGATATGAAAACTTTAAGCAATATTTCTCATAAATAGGAAACATTTGACCTTATTTAGATTCATTTTAGAGTTCTAGAGTATAAGGAAGAGAAAGAACAAATTAATAGAAAACTAAACTACAGCACAGTATAAAGCTGGCAAAGAAACTAAATTCCAACAACAAAAAATGAAGTTATAGTAACTCACTGTATTTCTGAGAAAACAAATTTACATACTCCATACACTAGACCCCATGTTCAATATGACTATAATTATGTGTTTTGGTATTGTGGGATGAGAATAAGACAAATGAAAACAGGATTTTGCTAATTTTAGAAGAAATTCCGTTTTGATACAGATAAATAAATAACGATCAAGTTGAAAAGAAAAATAGCTTGAGCCTTATTAAAAATACTTTGCTAACTACAGAACAACACCTACCATACCTTCTTTTAGCGAAAGAACTGAAAAGCGAAGAGGCATGGGATATAAGCTATAATTGACTTTATAAGCCATGCTTTTGTATCTCTAAATATAACAAAGTCTGTATTTATTCAATAAGCAAAGGCAAAATTAAGCAAAAGAGAAAAATCTATTTACTTGTGGAAAAATATCCTGTCCTCTAACCCTTGTTAAAAAGTGCTATTGGGGCAGGTGGAGCCGCTGCCAGGTCTCCCTGTGCTAGGCTGATGAGGCGTCCTGGGGTAGGGGTAGAAGCGGATTCTGGTCCTCACCTGCCAGGACAGATCCTTAGAGGCCAGGAAAACCTCACACACCACAACCGCAGCCACTTTCAAGGTCCAGACTCCACAGCTAATAAGAGCCATCCCAAAGGAGAAGTCAAGTTCAAGTCCAGGTATGCCAGTCTGGGTGGCCAAATTCACCAGGCTTCCATGGAGTTAGAACTGGGGCCCCTTCCCCACTTTCTTCCCCTACAGAAGGACCGGTGGGCCTGCCCAGGACTACTGCTGGTGCTGTGGGCCATGATCCAGGGACACAGGCACAGGGTGGAGCTGCTGCCTGCTCTCCGGGTGTTAGGCAGATGAGGCGTCCTTGAGTTGGTGAGACAGATTTTGGTCCTCGCCCGCTGCCCTGATCGACCCTTAGAGGCCAGAAAAACCTCTCCCGATGGCGTGCGTCTGACAACCTGGTATACTCATCTAACATTACATTTCAATGAATTAAGTATGGGGCATACAATCACAAGTGTGTGGACACCATGTGTGGTCTGTGGGAACATTTCAATAATTTCCTATATAGTGGGCTAGTTGGCACAATGGAGATGTAAGAATCTCTATTGACTTTTGTCTAAGAACAATCTTATCGACTATATTTAGAGAATTAACTCCAACAAGAAATGTAGAATATTCAGTATATGCATTGGACAAGTTCAAACAGAGGTTGAGGTAAGTGTGAAATAAATATTGTCCATAGGTGCAGTGGTGGTGGATCTGGGGTTAACAGTAGAAAACCACTGCGTTGTAGAAACCCAGAAAATGAACCCAAGTACAGAAATCAGCCAGACTCCCACATAACAAACCAGAAAAAAAGTCATAACTTTATAAATATTATCCCCTTGTATGGTTGTAATGGTCAATATAATTAGTGCTGACTAAGGGAGCAGGCAGAGGGATAGGGGTGGGGTGGGAAACGAGGGTCTCTGGTGGTGGGATGTATGTTGAACAATCAATCTTTCTAACGACTGTATTGTGAAAAACTTTGTGCTTTGTAAAGCATGGTGTTTAAATAAATAAGGGGAAAAAGTGCCATTTGCTTAGAATTCTAAGCATGTCATAACAATGGAACTTAACAATAAACGTATTTAAAACATAGCAGAGACCTTTTTAGCTTTGTTTTCTGTAAGCCAGAAATTAAAGATATTAATGGAATTTTAACCTACAATGATTCACAATATTACATAAAAATAATTTGGATATGTTGTTTGAAAGATATTTTTTAGTTTGTAAGCATGCCTACTACTTTTGATTATTTTTTATACATATAAACCATCTGAATAAACTAGATATCATACAGGATTTGATTTTACACAGAGGGATCAGTAAATATTGAGAAGTTTAATTAATTGCTAATGATATTTGCAAGATACATTTGAACACAATAATTTACTTAATGTGTGAAAGTCAGTTCTAATAACCAGTTTTTGCTGACAAGATAGAAACCGAAGTACATTTTCAAAGTTGTATATTAGTACACTTCATTAGACTTTTGACATTGATATATTTGCAGTGAAATTTAGATATTATCTTAGGAAGTAATTGATGGAAAATTTTGAAAGTAAGTAATTGCATGAAATGTTCTAGTTTAACATCAGTGGAATGTAATGTGTTTGGTAACCAATACTTGTATCACTTGTCTTCCCATTGTTCATCGATTTACTCAGAGGGCTCCAGTAACATCTCCTTAAGTCTTGTCACATGTTAGTGTAGCCCAAGGGCATGTGCTCACACCAGGAATACGAAGGGCCTCAAACCATTCCTTCAGGTCATGGGAATAAGGTTTATAATTGTTACTGGTTTTTGGCATATCAAATATGACACGGGTAGCTTGCCAGGCTCTGCTGTGGTAACTCTCGGTAGTAGGCTCTCATCTTGTGCAGTTACTGATGAACCATATACATTGCAAACAAATTTTCTTTGCAAAACAAAGAAACATTGCAAAACAAATCCCTGTGGCCTGATTTGTGTGGACTTTTCCATTGTCTTCCCAGTTTTTGTAACCCATTTATTAGCTCACAACTCACAATATCATGGTATTTTCGATGACAAATTACATTATCATCCTACTTCTCTGTCACATAGGGAATAATTCAGAATTCTGCCAAAAATACAACTTCCAAAATTTTTATTTTTAACACTTCACTTGTATCACTTGTCTTTCCATTGTTCATCGATTTGCTCAGCGGGCACCAGTAACATCTCCATACGTCCCTGTCCCGTGCTAGTGTAGCCCAAGGGCATCTACTTGCTCCAGGAACACGAAGAGCCTCAAACCATTCGTTCAGGTCATGGGAATGAGGTCTATAATTGTTACTGTTTTGGTGTATCAAATATGAAACGGGTAGCTTGCCAGGTTCTGCCATGCAGGGTTTTTAACACTATTAGTGAAACATTATATACATATATGCATTAGTACAAATTTCCCTTCCCTGTGGGATATGAACAAAAAAGAACACTAAAAAGGCCCAGCATATATTGCAGGGGGTTAAGGTATTTGCCCTGCATGTAGTTAAGACTTTTGCTTTGCAAGTAGCAGTATCCTGTTGTACTCTTGTCACTACTGATTATCCACCCAGCATGGCAGGGGCAGCCCAGATATGACTTATTCCATCCCAAAATTAAAACAGCTTTATGTAACCAAGAACCCAGTCACAAACAAGTCAGAAAACGTTTGAGCAACATTTTGTAGGTAAACTAACCTGAATCTTACACTGTCTGATACCATAATATACATTTATTAGTGCTGTTCCTCCACAGTCTGTGTTGAGTTTCCTATTATAACATAGTTCTGTTGAGAGTCTGTGTCCTCTACTAGCTCTTTATTTGTTGCGAACTGAAACCAGACTATTTACAAACTAAAACAGAATTAGATGGATGACTATGAAATACATGGTTTGGGTACTTTCTAATTTGTGTGATAACATTACTTGACATTCATTTTCCCTCCTCAAGTAATTTTGCCTAGTTGGTCTATTGCTGTTTTCCCCAGTTCCCTGCTTCTGTTTTGGGGCCACAATATGAAGTGATCTGGGCCTACTCAGTGTTCAGAGATTTTTCCTGGCAGGTTCAAGGTACCAGAGGTGCTAGAGATTAAACTCGGTCAGCTGAGTGCACCCCAAAAAATGTTACTTTCTGTACTATAGCTCCAGCCCAGTTTGCTTGGAGTAGTAGTGATTTCTGGTGCCCTTACAATCCTAATCACAGGTGAAAAATGTGGAAACAAAAAAAATTAAATTAAAAAGATAAGAGGAATTCTATTGTATTTGCCAAATAGTCACAATTTATGGTTCTTGTCTTTTTCATTAACTACTTATTTCCTCTGTTTTTGGACCAAGACTAATCCATTTTTAAAGATACCATAACAATACAAGTAGTTGGTAGCACCGGGCAATACTCAGTGCTGATTTCTG
Source organism: Cryptotis parvus (assembly GCA_021461705.1). Classification (NCBI taxonomy): domain Eukaryota; kingdom Metazoa; phylum Chordata; class Mammalia; order Eulipotyphla; family Soricidae; genus Cryptotis; species Cryptotis parvus. The sequence continues at coordinate 47,125 of JAJIBD010031748.1, forward strand.
GTTCTGCACACAGTGATCTCTCCTGGCTGTGTTTGGGGAAATATGGGGCACTGGGCACCGAACATCAGTCAGCCACACCAAGAAATTGCCTTATCAACTGTTCTGGCTCTTCAGCATCAGTATTCTTACAAAATAATGGGTGATCTGGAGATCAGTATCCAATCTAGAGTCAATACCACTCATGACCACTTCAGCTTTAAAACTTTAAAATTAATTTGCATTAATCAAATTTCAAGAGATTAATACCCACAAGTGATTTGTGGATACAGTACTAAATAAATGTACATGGAATAAAACATGTAAATTTTGCATGTTTATAAAATAAGCATGTAAAATATTTACATGATAAAATTACATGGAATAAAACATGTGGAATTCAGATCTAGTATTTTAAATTGACATTAGTAGCTTGGAGTTTCAGACATCTGGCTACATTTTTTGTTTGATTATTTCCCTGTATTATCTTACAATTTCATAAAAATAATCTATTTTTAAATATAGGGAGGCATAGTGGGTTCTAGCCCTGGCCTGCCACCCCAGCAGAGCCTCACAACAAGCCAGACGACCACCCACTACTCCTTGGGGCCCGCCATTTTCTTCATCCGGACTTCCCTCTCATCACAACTCCACCCAGCAGACCAGAATATCAGAGCCTGGATCATTGACACCCACCCTGCAGCAGTTTTTTTTTTTTCAATCCGGCCCAGGTATGCTGAACCAGAGACTCTCAGACATGGGGCAGAGCTGCTACTTGCTCTTCCTGTGCCCAGCTGCTCATGAGGTGCCCGGGAGGCATAGCGGGTTCTAGCCCTGGCCTGCCACCCCAGCAGAGCCTCACAACAAGCCAGACGACCCCCTTACTCCTTGGGGCGCGCCATTTTCCTCATCCGGACTTCCCTCTCATCACAACTCCACCCAGCAGACCAGACTATCACAGCCCGGCTCGTGACCACTAGCGGCTGCATGGTTCATCAATAGATGCTTTATTTAGAGGTGACTACAACAGTATGCCACCCACGCGTCAAGCCTGGCAAGCTGCTCATGTAGTATTTGATATGCCAAATACCAGTAACATTTATATTAGGTCATTCCGTGACCTAATATAATTGTTTGAGGCTCTTTATGTTCCTGGAGCATGCAGATGCCTTTGGGTTCTCCTAGCATGAGACAGGACATATGGAGATATTACTGGTGCCCACTCTAGCAAATAGATGATTAATGGGAAGATAGTGAGTGATAGTGATTTTTAAATATATACTTTTTATTACATAATAAATTAGTCTGGGTTCTTCAGAAGAACAAAATGTATAGACTAAACAGTAATGTAAATATATGGTAAAGAACTGCCTCATATAGTTACGTAGGTTAAAGAGTTCCAAGATTTGTACCTGGCAAGATCCATGAGACCTGGTGGATACAATGCATAGTTCCAGCATGAGACCTGTGGCCTGATCATCAAGAGAAATCATAGTGTCTTGTTCCAGTGTGAAATTGGCAGACTAGCGCCCTTCAAGGAATCACTGTTTTGTTCTGGGACTGATGGCATGTAGTGCTCAGGTTCTCATTCAAACAGTCAGGAAATAGCACTGTCTTCCTCGAAGTCTTTGCGCTAGTCAAACATTCCATTGGTTGAATGAGTCCCATCCTGAAACAAAGGATATTCTGCCTTACTCAGGTACTCATTCACATGTTAATCATCCAGAAAAATAAAACCTCCAGAAAGATTCACCCAGAATAAAGCTTGGTCAAATATCAGGTCATATAAAATTGACATGTAGAGGTAAGCATAACAGATAGAATAAAAGCCACTCAAAATTCCAAAATCTTTTTTTGTTGTTGTTTGTTTTCATCATTGTTTGGGCCATTCTGAGTGTTCAGGGCTTACTCCTGATTCTGCACTCAGGGATCACTCTAGGTAGGGCTCAAGGGATCATATCGGGTACCAGTGACCAAGCCCAGGGTGGTCATAATCAAATCATGGCCCCATTGCAAGGACTCATGACCCCAGGACAAGGCCTCATTCTCAGATTTTTGCCATCCCCAAAATCCCATTAATATTTTGACATTGGATCATGTTCTGACCTTAACGATGTTTTCTATGTTCACTCTAAATTTCTTGTTAAAATAAGAAAAATTATTAAATGCAAACTTGCAAACATAACAGTTTGTCAAACCAATGATTGAAATCAAACCCAATGTTAATGCAAAACATAGCTTTCAGATTGTATATTGGAAAATTGATCTTTGTAAAGAAATGCATTTCTCAAACAATGCTGAAATGCATAGATACATTATTATAAAGAAATGTGAAGTTCTTTGGGAATATTGAAGCATTATAAATCTGTTGACATAGTTGCTTTAAAATAACTGTTTATTCCAAGGAATCTATTCACATATGTAAGGCAACATCATTTGTATGAGTTACAAATAAGTAAAACAGTTCATTGTAAGTATTGATAAATATAGGAAAATACTATCAAACTGAAAAATTATTGACTTCACAAACTCTATAAAAATTATCACAATATCACTAGATCAGTTGTTTGTCAATTTTTAATCTAAATTAGTCAATAGCACTCTCAACAGCACTGGAAAGAAATGAAGTCAATAAATTACCCAAGAGAATATTTCCATTGAGAATTGCAGGCATAGTTAAACGTAAGAATTATTGAATAGCAATTTAACTTAAAAAAATGAATTTTACTTTTGTGCAGTGTCATGTCATAATGTCCTAATGTCTTTTTTACAAATAACAATTAACATTATTTTTGTAAATTCCTCAGACTTTGGTTGCTAACTTTTTATTTTGATTCTTTATATCTATAATTTGTAATAAGTATAAAGATTTTCTCTTGGCAACGCTTCAACATAGGTTTATCTTTATTTTCTTTCTTTCTTTTTTTTTTTTTTTGCTTTTTTTGGGTCACACCCGGCAATGCTCAAGGGTTTCTCCTGGCTCTGCACTCAGGAATTACTCCTGGTGGTGCTCAAGGGACCATATGGGATGCCGGGGATCGAACCCGGACAGGCATGGGCCGGCAGTGTGCAAGGCAAATGCCCTACCCACTAGACTATCGCCGGCCCCTTTATCTTTATTTTCATTTTTGTGATATTTCTCTTAGAATTCAACTATTGTCCTGTAACAGCAAGTTTTATTCTCTGGAAATATCACTCAGTTGTAGGAAAAAAAGACAAATTTGATGTTTTACTACTTTTACTGAGACAGTATTTGCTTGAAAAGTCCAAGAAACAAATAGCCTTATAACATTGGTTCTGAAAATCTATTGTAGAAAGGACAATTTTTGTTATGTTTGATACTGGCTAGTTTGGCTATGAGCTCTTGAATAATTGAGGAGCAAGTTCTAAACAGTTGATCAAAACCTTTATGAGAGTTGGGTTGCTAATAAGATTTACCAAATTAGGAAAAAATATTGTAACTGCTGGGAGACTTTATTTATAGGTTTATTGTATTTCACTTTGTTGCAGATGCCTCACTGACAGGTACTGTGTTGGTTTTTCCCCAACCAACTGAAGTTTTCTAGCAATCCTGCTATGGAGCACATTGCACTATTTGTCAAACAATGTTGTTCACTTCCTGTCTCAGTGTCAACAATTGGTTGTTAATTTTGCAATGCTTCCAATTTTTCATTATTATTATTGCATGCCCTTTGGTTACATTGCTTGTGACAGGACTAATGGAGATGTTACTAGTGCCCACTCGAGCATATCGATGAACAATGGGAAGACAGTGTGATACAGTGATTATTGCATATGTTATTGTCATCTGTAATCAGTGACCTTTGATGCTACTAATATAATTGGGATTTCCAAGAGTCGGCCCAAAAAGAGAGAAAATTTAATAAATAAATGTTGTGTATTTTCTGTCAGTCTTCTGACTGAATATAACTTTATGTGTCTTTTCTTCTCAATCCTTTCTGTTTTCTGAAATGCATAGTTTTGAAATTAGGCCAAACAATAACCTTACAGTGGCCTCAGGGGTTAAATGAAAGAAAGAGTAGTTAAGGCTCTCATCTTTTTATATACCTCCGTGAGATTTGCAATTACAAAGATGTTCATGATTGGGTTTTAGCCATACAGTGTTTCAGCAACCGTCTCTCAACCAGTGCGCTATTCCCACAACCAAAGTCCCCAAATTCCCCCAACAGCCAGAATCTGGAAACAACCTGAATGTCTTGCATGTTTAAGTAAAAACTACATGTGGCTTCTAAGTGCTACATGCCCCTCAAAGTGGCAAGGTGCTCAGAAGTGCAAGAGCTCAACAAATGTGTGTCAAAACACTGACCATTTCTTTATACTGCATTCAGAATATCTTCTGGATGTCTTATTTTGAATATTTTCTTTCCTGGAACATAAAGGAAGTTAAAAAGCTACTTCCTCAGCTTCTATATTCACATGTATCACTGTATCACTGTATCACTGTTTTCCCGTTCATCATCGATTTGCTCCAGCGGGCCCCAGTAACACCTCCATATGTCCTGTCTCATGCTAGTAGAGCCCAAGGCATCTGCTTGCTCCAGGAACATAAAGAGCCTCAATCCATTCTGGAATGAGGTCTATAATTGTTACTGGTATTTGGCATATATATCAAATACAACACCAGTAGCTTGCCAGGCTCTGCTGTGCAGGTAGCATATTCTTGTAGGCATCTCTAAGTCCAGCATTTATTGATGAACTGCGTGCCGCCAAGCGGCCTCGCGAGCCGGGCGCTGATAGGCTGGTCTGCTGGGTGGAGTTCTGATGAGAGAGAAGTCGGACGTGGAAAATGGAGGCCCTCATGGAGTGGGGGGTCATCTGACTTGTTGCAAGGCTCTGCTGGGGTGGTGGGCCAGGCCTAGAAACCACCATCCCTCCCGGCGCCTCGTGAGCGGCTGGTCACATGAGGCGGCTCTGCCCCATGTCTGCGAGTCTCTGGACCGGCATACCTGAGCCGGATATACATCACTATGGAATATAAAAATATTTTTGTTTAGCATAGTTATAAAATATGAGTATTCTCTGATAGTAGCATTTATAAATAATTTTATTTGATTATCATTGAGATTAATTAATGTAGAAGTGTTCTGGTTTCCTTAGAAGCAATTTGAGATAATTATCACACTACGCTTTAAAAAAATGCACTCGATTTGATGGTGACAGCATTAATGTATTGGCTGCACTCTAGTGCTTCCCTTGGGCTGAGAACATGTTGAACATTTAAAACTATTTCAGCTTTCTAACTTGTAAGCAAATAAAAAATGCTCAGTTCCCTAGGGACACATTTTAGATGTGAAGTTTCATGAAGCTCTCTCTGTTTTATCCTTAGGCCCAGCAACATTTCAGAGGCTAGTGCGATACAATCTATAATGTGGGCAAATTACTAGATAAGGAGATTCAGAGTGATTACTTGCCCAAACACACACACACACACACACACACACACACACAGAGTTTCAATATCATTCTTTTTTTGAAAGTAAATAATAAATCTTGATTTCTGGGTGCTTAAATTGATAAAAGATCACAAACATTTCATAAATAATCCTTGTTGGGAATAATAAATAATCAAAAGTCAGCATTTAAATCACACATAACACACATGACTAAAATCAACTATATTTCTAGAAAAGTAGCCAGATTATTTCTCACTTTATTTGTCGCTGAATAATTAATAGAAGAAGTGACAGAATATGGGGAATTGGTTAACATATTTGTGTTGTGGGGAAAAGGGGAACTTCCAAAATTGAACTGCATCAACAAAGGCACGACTGGCTAAAATAGTATAAATATAAAAATCTTTATAAATATTGGGGTGGGCCAAACTTGGTGGTCAGGGATTTTCTCAGCCCTTCATTCAAGGATCACTCCTGGTGGGTTCGGGGACCAGATGGGATGCCAGAATGGATCTCAGTCTAGCCCTGTGTAAGAAAGACCTTACACTCCTGAACTACTTTTCCAGCACCTAAAAGAACATTAATAATGTTTCAGTGACAAAAGATTATAGTTGCAAGCACAATTGTTAAAGTAAATTTGCCGAGTTTTGTCAGGATAAAAAATATGAATTGATTTAGAGCCCACACTTAGAATGAAGAAATTAATTAGTGTCATTGACAGAGAAGATGGAGTTACAGTAGCAGATCCAATGAGGATCTTGGAGTTCTTAGTACTATCAGCAGAAAAATATAACCAAGATAAAACATGTGCTAGAATTAAATTTTTTTCCAGATATATCAATAATCCATGCAGGAGTAAATGCAATTGGAAAAAAAACAGAAAGTAAGGACTCTTGAGTGTTCTAAAGTGAAAAGAAGGAAGTAGGATGAGCTTTATATGAGATTAGTTCAGTGTTATTAATATGATTATGGAAAGATCATCTGAAAGCAACAGGAGGGGAAATATGGTTAACTCTAGAGCAATATTAACCATATTTTCCTTTGCCTCAAAGCTGCAAAATGACCTGGTAAGGCATTTAACTGATTGTCTTTATTGAAATTTTTATATGTTGCTCATAGTAGAATTTTTGGTTAAAAATGAACTAGAATATAGCCAGATGGTACAGTGGGTAAGCAGCTTGCCTTAAATCCTGACACCAAGATTTAATTCCAGATACCCCACAAGGTTTCTGGAGCCTACCAAGAGTGATTCCTGATTGCAGAGCCTGGAGTGAACACTGAGCACAGCTGAGTGGGTCCCAATGCATAACAAAACAAACAAAAAGATTTAGAATGTTACACTGAATTTTAAGTTTTGAGTTTTTTTTGTTACTGTTCTGTTCGGTAACTTTTCAAAGTTTGTATCTTAGGCACTCACCAGTGTCTCATAGTTGATTTCGTATCTTGTGCTTGACTGAATTAATTAATTCATAAATCTATTTTTTAATTGCAGAGAAATATACAGTCACAAAGTTGTTCATGATATACCTGATAACCTTTCAGTATCTGTTGCAAACCATAAGGCCCAAAAAGAAAAGAGAGAGTGAATGAGAGAGAAGAAAAATACCTATCATAGAGGCAGTCATGGGCGGGGGGGGGGAACTGGGGACATTATGATTGGAAATGTATATTTGGTGAAGGGACACGTATTTGGACATTGTATGACTGAAACTGAATTAATTCATTTGTTCTAATGTTAGTTCTTAAAATTTTGGTTGAAGGCATTTAAAATAGGTCTATTGAACTCTTGACTGCTCATATTGCTTATAAATTTATCTCTCATGGTTGCACTTTGAGGGGGACTAGCAATCTAAACTTTGCCATACAACTCCAAGATTAAGGTCTTTGTTTTTTCTAGAAATGAAGAGAACATTGTAATAGATAAAGCAGGTCTAATATGACTCTGGATGACAGGGAACAGACTATATATTTATCAGAAATAATTTCTTAGTAAGGAATTTTCTCATTATAAGAATTGTATTAAAATGTTGTTATCTGAGTGGAGAAATTAGCTCGTATTTCATTTCTATAAGATTTAAGGCAGGGAGCATCATTCTCAATGGGGAAAAGTTGAAAGCCTTCCCCCTGAGATCAGGGACAAGACAAGGTTGCCCACTCTCACCTCTTTTATTCAACATAGTACTGGAAGTACTTGCCATAGCAATCAGAGAAGAAAAGGACATCAAGGGCATCCAGATAGGCAAGGAAGAAGTCAAGCTATCATTATTTGCAGATGACATGATATTATACCTAGAGAACCCTAAACTCTCTACCAAAAAACTCCTAGAAACAATAGACACATATAGTAGAGTGGCAGGATACAAAATCAACACGCAAAAGTCGGTGGCTTTCCTATATACAAATAACGAAAGAGAAGAAAGGGATATTAAGGAAACAATTCCATTCACAATTGTGCCACAGAAAATCAAATACCTAGGAATCAACTTACCCAAGTGTGTAAAGGACCTCTATAAAGAAAACTACAAGACACTGCTCCAAGAGATAAAAGAGGACACAAGGAAATGGAAACATATTCCCTGCTCATGGATGGGGAGAATCAACATTGTCAAAATGGTAATACTCCCTAGAGCTCTGCACAGATTCAATGCAATCCCTATAAGAATACCCATGACATTCTTCAAAGAAATTGACCAAATAATCCTGAAATTTGTATGGAACGATAAACCCCCAAGGATAGCTAAAGCAATCCTCGGGAAAAAGAAGATGGGAGGCATCACCTTTCCCAACTTCAAACTGTACTACAAGGCAGTAGTAATTAAAACAGCATGGTATTGGAATAAAAACAGACCCGTGGACCTATGGAATAGAATTGAGTATCCTGACACCCAACCTCAAACACATGATCATTTAATCTTTGATAAAGGTGCAAGGAGTCTAAAATGGAGTAAGGAAAGCCTCTTCAATAAGTGGTGTTGGGAAAACTGGGCAGCGACATGTAAAAGAATGAATTTGGACCTGTGTCTAACACCATGCACAAAAAATCAGATCAAAGTGGATTAAAGATCTCAATATCAGACTTGAATCCATAAAGTACATTGAAGAAAATATAGGAAAAACCCTCCATGACATTGAAGCTAAAGGCATCTTCAAAGATGAAACATCACTAACAAAGCAACTAGAAGAAAAGATAAACATATGGGACTACATGAAACTAAAAAGCTTCTGCACCTCAAAAGAAACAGTGACTAAGATACAAAAGCAGTCCACAGAATGGGAAAGAATATTCACCCAATACCGATCTGATAAGGGGTTAATATCCAGGATATATCAGGCACTGGTAGAACTTTACAAGAAGAAAACAAACAACCCCATCAAAAAATGGGGAGAAGAAATGAACAGAAACTTCAGCAAGGAAGAAATTGAATGGCCAAAAAAAACATATGAAAAAATGCTCATCATCACTAATCATCAGAGAGATGCAAATCAAAACAACAATGAGATACCACTTTACACCACAGAGACTGGCACATATTCAGAAGAACAAAAACAACAAGTGCTGGCGTGGGTGTGGGGAAAAGGGGACACTCATCCATTGTTGGTGGGAATGCCCGGCTGGTACAGCCTTTCTGGAAAACAATATGGACTTTCCTCCAAAGACTAGAAATTGAACTCCCATTTGACCCAGCGATACCACTCCTGGGAATCTACTCTGGGAAGCCAAAAATACGCAGCGGAAACACCATCCCTACTTTTATGTTCATAGCAGCATTATTCACAATAGCCAGAATCTGAAAGCAACCAGAGTGCCCGAAAATCGATGACTGGATAAAAAGCTTTGGTACATCTACACAATGGAATACTGTGCAGCTGTTAGGAAAAATGAAGTTATAAAATTTGCCTACAAATGGATGGACATGGAGAAGATTATGTTGAGCAAAATTAGCCAGAAGGAGAGAGACAGATACAGAATGACTGCATTTATCTGCATAACATAAATATATAGGTACATATTATGATACCAATATCCAAGGTCAAGTGAAACATATATCAGGAGGTCCTGTCAAAGGTGGAAATTATCACAAACGTGTGGGATTCAGAGGCTAGGTAAGACAGAAAATGGAACAGTGTGCTAACAATTGTTGAGGGTACTAATGCCAACCTAGAACTGAGCATTATATAGAGGCAAAAAGATACACATGACAACCCTTTAATGTATGTTCTGTAATCCATAGTCTGGAGGGGGAAGGAAAAGAGAAAGAGAGAGAAATGGAAAGAAATAAAGAACCTGCCATGGAGGAGGCCTGGGGAGGGGGGGGAGGAACCGGGGAGGTTGGTGGTGGGAGATGGGCACTGGTGGCAGGATGGGTGCTGCAACACTGTTTGACCACAACCCAAATATGAACTTTTTAATTGTATATCTTTGTAATTTTAAAAATAAAAAAATTTAAAAAAAAAATATAAACAAAACTCTAAAAGTGCAAGACTGTAATAGAATCACTTTTCCTGATGTATTTAGCAATTAATGTTTTTTTTGATCAATCTATAAAGTATCCAGATTCATTAGGGATGGAAATATTATTTTGTTATTCTTTTTTTTTTTTTTTTTTTTTGCTTTTGGGTCACACCCGGCGATGCTCAGGGGTTTCTCCTGGCTCTGCACTCAGGAATTACTCCTGGCGGTGCTCGGGGGACCATATGGGATGCTGGGGATCGAACCGGGCCGGCACAGGCCGGCTGCGTGCAAGGCAAATGCCCTACCTCTAGGCTATCACTCCCGCCCATTTTTGTTATTCTTATTCAGAGGATTTGGGACTTCAAGTTAGTAATCATTCCTGATTAGTTTCCAACTTTGTATTTTAAAATAAATCTTTTATTCTGGCTTAAATAAAATAAAATAAACAGCTCTCACAGGCAAAAAAAAAAGATTTAAGGCAGAGTTATAAATTCAGATAATGTTAGAATACAGTCAAACTATTAAAATATGATTGTTCATTCCTTGTCAATAATAATAGATAGAAGGGTATCAATGAAGTTTAAAGTAGATATATCTGTTTCTTTCATATATGTTAAATAAATTCATGTTTGCTTTGGATATTAAGATCATTCTCTAAGACATTCATTCACAGAATGAATATGAATTTTATGCCCAAATCAGATTGGCAAGAAGCATCTAGATGCAATTAATGTTTGAATAAGAAAAAATGTTCTTAATCTTTTAATAGTAAAGTGTATGGTAAATTTTACTCCTTTTCAGGATATTTAGTAAAAAATGTAGTTTACTTACTGTACAATTCATTAATTATACTATTAGATTTCAAATAAATATTCAAATGATCCACTAAAATTTACATATTCATTTGGATAGTAATTTTGTTCTCAAAAAATCGGAGAACTGTATGTATAAAAATAAAGGATAAAAGGAAACCCTATACTCGTGGCAATTTCTGTCTGATATCACTATGACAACAGAGTATGGGGTTCATCACAGTCTCACTTAGCAAGCATTTAGCTCGTGAAAGGCAGATGCTCATTTCTCCACAGCAGATGAGGAGCAGTAATGATTCCTAATCTACTATGGTGTTCATTCATCTTCCAGTATTTCTGCTACAGCAATAAATTGTGACATAGTGACTCATAGGCTATTCCTTGGCATCATTGCAACAGCTATGTTGCATTTATAGTTGATAATTTTAATTATGTACGAATGAGAACATCTCTTTTCATTCTTTGCGAATTTCTGAAGTTGACTTGTACTCTCTGTAGGAAAAAACTCAGAAAGAGGTGATATTAATTCAAAAACTTAACAGATCTAGAGGGAAAAGTCATGTGCCTGCACTTTTTTTGAAAAGCGTCTTCTTTAGTAACATTTACACAATTCAGAAGTGGCCTCTTTGGTAACCAGATCTTATTTGAATTCCCCCACCTCACTAGACCCCAATTTACCCCTGAGTTTCAGGCTCCCGGCAACCTGTTGTAATGGTCTCTGTTAGGTGTCACAAGCTCCATATTTTTTTTGGACATGTGCCCTCCCCAGAGTAGCAGAATTAAGTCCTCTTGTACTCGTGCTGACCTAGACTTGAGAAGTTTGCTCCACGGAGATTTCTCCTGCTCTCAGATTTTTCTCAGCCATAGATATTGTGAAACTCTCCCGGATCCCTGAACTATGGCTATACTGAGGAGTCTAAATTCTTCGTGCCTGCTAAGAACCAGGAACTCTACAATATTCTTATATGCCATTCTTAAATGGACATTCTATTTGATGTCTGTTCTCTGCACTAGTTTAGAAAGTTTTTTTTGGGGGTGTATTTGTTTTCTTCTGGTATTCCTTCATTACTTCTTAAAAAGCTAGTTGAATTTTTTAATATTTGGGTTTCCTTCTCAAGTTTCTTTTTACCCCATCACCTTTAAAGAAATTACAAGGATGCACACTCACACACACGACCTGTGACCACTTTTATTAGCAATATTAATAATGGTAAAATTATTCTTACACAAATCATTTTCACTCATTTTTGTGTCAAACAATGAGTGGAGCTCATTGGAACTATTTTGTTTGTTTGTTTTTTTGCATTTTTAGCCACACTCAGCTGTGTTCAGGTTTACTTTTGGCTCTGCTCTCAGGGAGCACTCCAGGCTGTACTCCAAGATGTATGGTACAGGGTGCTGGAGCGCCAATCCAGGTCAACCACACCGAAACGCAGAGTACACTAACCACTGTACCACTGCTCCAGCCCCAGCTCTGTAAATCTTAAAGATCTTGCAAATGGCAGCAAAATTGTTTATTTTACTAGCAGAATAGATATCTTTTTCTTCTTCTTCTTTTTTTTTTTTTTTTTTTTTGCTTTTTGGGTCCCACCCAGCAATGCTCAGGGGTTTCTCTTGGCTCTGCACTCAGGAATTTCTCCTGGTGGTGCTCACAGGACCATATGGGATGCCGGGATCAAACCCAGGCTGGCATGGGCCGGCCACATGCAAGGTAAACACCCTACCTGCTGAGCTATCGCTCGGCCCCAGAATAGATATCTTGTCTACTTTCTGGTCTTAAGAGAAAAACACTTCAGTTTGAATATTATGTTAACTGTGGTTTATGTAAGTAGCCTTTGTTACACTACAATCTTGTGTATTTAAGACTATTGAGCATTTTGATCCTATGCTGACTCTTCTGAAATGCTTCCCTAGCATCCATTAATCTGATCATATGATTTTTATCTCTCATTGATTTATCACTCTATTTTATTTGCGTATGTTCAACCATTCTTGTATACATGGGATAAAATCCACTTGACCTTAATGAGCAATTCTCTTTTATGTGTTGGTGATTTTTGCACATATAAATCACAGATATCAGATTATGAATTATGAATTATGGTGATAAAGACCTTTGATTATTTGAAATAGTTTGAGCAGTGAGCAGTGCTATTATTAACTCATTGAACATTTTTTAAAATTCACTAAACCATTTAATTTTGGACTTTTGTTCTTGGGGAGACCTCTGTTGTTGGTTTTTTTTTTTTTTTTTGCTATATCTGTTTTTGTATTTGTGATTGGGCTAAAGATTCTGGTTTGGAGCCGAAATGCTATATGATTCCAAAAAATTATCCATTTCTTCTGTCTCCCAATTTGTTTGCATGTTTATGTTCTAAATAAAAAGATTTTCTGTTCCTTTGTATTTCTAGAGTGTTAGTTGTAACTGCATCTCTTTTATTCCTATTTTGATTTGAGTTTTCTTTTTTACTTATTAAGACTAAAAAGAAATTTCTTGATCATGCCATCTTTCAAAGAACCAGTTATTAGCCTAATAGAGATTTTGTGTTTCTGTATAACACTTTTGTTTCTATTTTATTTATTCTGTTCTTAAACTTATAGAGCTAAAGAAAATTAAGACACTTACTTTATACATTTAATATCAGTAGATAATTTTTTTTTTTTTTTTTTGCTTCTTGGGTCACACCCGCGATGCTCAGGGATTACTCCTGGCTCTGCACTCAGGAATCACTCCTGGCGGTGCTCGGGAACCATATGGGATGCCAGGGATCGAACCCCTGCCGGCATGGGCCAGCCGTGCAAGGCAAAAACGCCCTACCCGCTGGGCTATCGCTCCGGCCCCATCAGTAGATAATTTTATGTGCAATATTAATCCATCTTAATTCAAGTGAATAATATGTGTTTCTTCTTTTTTTATTACCTCTTAAGTGGTTATAAACTTGCTGGGATTAATTAAACTTACTGAAATTAATGATCTAATTCCTCATTTATAAACTAACTGGGATTTCTAAAATTACTGGGATTCTCTTGATAGACAATATACTATAAAAGAAAATCAGAGATACAAGGAATTAGATAATTCTAGAATTACTAACATGTATTTACTCTCCAATGATTTCCTAGCCAAGTTTGGAGTGGGATATAATCTTACTGATAATGTTAATATTTTTGGGTAAAATCTGAAAATAAAATGTGTTGTTCAGTGATAAAAGTACTAGAAAACTGTGGAACATCAGAACAGTGTTTGCAGTGATTCATAAAGAGGAGATGTCAGTTGACTGCTTTTTCAATTCAATTTATGATAATGTGATGCTCTAAAGTATGTGTCAGCAACCAGAAGTACTCTGTCTGTGCCGTAAAAGTTATTGCCGTGATTAAAGTTTAGGTTTCAGTCCATAGACTCCGGATTCTTGAGATGAATCAAGGTCAGTGTCTCACCAGTCATATAAACCTTTGCAAATTCACCAACATACTCTCTGATGCCTGACTGAACAGCCAGCTGCCCTCCCTGATAAACATTCCTTAGCATAAGTAGCTGAGTATTTCATCATCCAACAGATAAGGCACATTCTTCTCCAAATGGTTTTGCTCTGTGATCCACAAAAGCAGGGTTGTTGGTTTTCAAATAATCTCTTGGAAGTCAGCTTTATGAGCCCTTTTAGGATTCTGAATTTATCTCTGTCCTCAGTGCAAATTGCTATGTTTGGTGCACAGTAAATACTGGATAAATGCTGTTTTAAAATTTATAAATGGATAATTAAGAGACAAGATTAAAAAGAACAGAATAGCTAGATAAGATAATACTTGATTCCAAAGCAATAATTGGTTAACACTGTCACACAGTTGCTAACTTTCAGCTACAAGAAGAATATAACCTTAAATACATCCTGATAATATTTATAAATTTGGTTTATTGCCACCCCCCCATTTAAGTGATAATCAGGAAACTTGAGTGATAAGCTATACAGTGAAAGTGCATTTGGATTGTGCTTGGATTCAGCTTATCCAATACAGCAAGGTAAATAAGAAGCATCTAGTTGCCCAGGTTCCATTTAAGGATCAGTTAGCAATCTCATTATCTTAATAACCACTTAAACACTTTAATATATATTCACATGTCTGAGACGTTTGCTCCTCTAACTCAGTTTGTGACAGCACTTACATTTTCTCTATTTTTTCAGGATTCTTAAGACTATGCTAGCAGTATATGGTCTTACTACTAATTACTTGCCAATTACTCAATTTGGTTTCATAAGAACATTCCATTTAACATTTTCCATTATTTACATATATTTCTATGAGTGTAAAGAGAGAGAGAGAGAGAGAGAGAGAGAGAGGAGAGAGAGATTTACTTCCATCAAAGATCCTGAAGCTTTCTTTGTACACCTCTTCCCAAGTCCCTGCTCTCATAAATTAGGTAGATTCCATAGGTTCTTTGGTATCCCATCATTTTTCAACACTCACTCAACAATTTCCTAGTGTGGTTCACAACAAATAGAATATTTTATGCTAATGCAAGTTTTATTTCCAGAGATAAGATCAAGTCTTCAGTCTGCAAACATAATTTAAGGCACCTAAGTCACCTGAAATGTGTGTGTATTTTTCAGCAGGGGAAGGGAGAAAGAAGTGTGGGAATCAGAGATTAAGTAAGACAGAGAAGGGAACAGTGTGCTAACAATCATCGAAAATGATAGTACCAGCCTAGAAATGAGTATTGAATATAGGCATAAAGATACACATGATAACCTCGAAATGTATGTATTGCAATCTACAATGTGTAAGAGAAGGAAGAGAGAGAGAGAGAGAGAGAGAGAGAGAGGGAGAGAGAGAGAGATTGAGAGGAGAGAAAGAACATGCCATAGAGGCAAGCTAAGGGTAGGGGGGAGGAATTGGGGTCATTGGTGGTGAAAAATGGGCACTGGTGGAGGGATGGGTGCTGGAACACTGTATGACCGAAACCCAGGCATAAACATCTTTGTAATTGTATCTCACGGTCATATAATAAAATATTTAAAAAAAAAGAACAACAACGACAAAAACAGAAGTGAGCTTTAACAGAGTAAGTGGACACTTATGCAGGCAAAAAGGCTTAGCATGAAGCTTTGTTAACGAGAACTCCTCCCAATATTTAGTGTCACATATTTTTCCAAAATTTGTTTTAAAATAAATTTCTGTATTTTCATTTTTTATTTGTATTCCAACTTTTATAATTTGTATTCCGCCCACCTACAAGATGGCCAAACTTCTTCATCAAGACCCTGAAAAGAACAAACGATTTGCGGCTCTTCATATTCCTGAAGCAACCAGATGCCATTGGGCTACACTGGCACGTGACAGGGTCAAATGGAGATGTTACTAGTGCCCGCTCGAGCAAATCGATGAATAACGGGATGCCAAGTGATCAAGTGATATCTGGCTGGCATAAATATTTCTCAGTAAAAGATTTTTCTTTTTACTGGCAAGTTTCAGAGTTCCAGTTTAGAAAAATCTGTTTGATGATGTCCTTAAGTGCATCTACCTAGCTATGTCCATTCTGGATCACGTTCTATCAGTAGGACCCTCACTTTGGAGAGAGTCTTGCCTGGACTATGAAATCATTGATTTCTGCCATTATTGCAACTGGTTTCCACGTTTTTCATCCTTGTTTTCACTCCAAATGCAGGAAATTAATATTTATTTAAATTCTTCCCAGGAAACACTCTGAGCCACACATGTTTTATAAAATGCCCATATTATGGGTTGGTCTGAAAGCCCTTTTTTTACTAGATGTCTGGATATTTTGAAAAGTGTATCAAATTAAGAATGCCAATATTTCTTATTGCATTATGCCATTAGAAGATTAAAATGTCAGATTAGAAGATGTAAAATCTTAGTGATGCTAAGATTGATAATTTAGTTTTAGTAAAAGTGTAATTTATAAACTTCTAATTACTTATTTTGTATTGTATAATAATACTAAGTAAAATAATTTCAAAATATCAATAAATAGCATATATTGCTATTTATGTTTTACTGAAAAGTAGTATAATTTATAAATTTTAATTACTTATTTTGTGTTGTATATACATTCAGCCAGTATATATTTTAATGCACAAGTTATATTAAAAGCATGTAAGTAGGTTCAAGTTTCAAAAAATACATTCTAATGCTGAAATAAAATTACTATTTAACCTGCTGATAATTAGAAATTAGAAAGTATGCTTATCACTTATATTTCCATTAAGCTCATCTTCATAAAATTTTAATGTATCACAATTTTAAATTAGCCTGAATCACCAGCCATCCTAAATTTTTTGAGTCTAACCAGGAGGAAATCGTTATGCAAAAATTTTTTAATGAATAATCATAACTGGATTTGAAGGCAACATGATATTCTGTTGTGGGTTTTTTTTTATTAGTTGCTGTTGAAAATTTCTGTCAATTTATAGACTAATAGAAAGACATGCTATAATATGTCTCTGTTAAAAGCAGCCTCTCTGCTCTATTTTATATTCAAGAAATATAAAAATTAAGACTCTTTTGGTAGTGCTCGGAGGACTTTATGGGATGCTGGGTTGACCACATTTACATGACTTTTATTGTTATTTTTTATTTTTGTATTTTAGAAGCAATTTGATATTTTTATTTTTATATTTATTTTTACAAAGTTGTTCATGATGATTTGTTACAGATGATTCAATATTCCAACAACAATCCCACCACCATTGCACCTTCCCACCACCATTATTTCCAATTTTTCCCAACTCACGGCTTAGGTCTGCACCTTACAGCAGACCTAATTTATTTATCATCAATAATTTATTTTCTATTGATGGTTGTAAGTAATTTGCTAAAATTGATCAAAAAGTGTTTCCCTAGAAGAAATTTAGTGAAGATTGTTGTATCTCACCATGGATACCTTAAGCCTTGCAGAAGAGATTACAGACAAAAGATAAGCCTTGGGGTTTATATTTTGTTAATAGGGATTGGTTCCCTTCTACTTTACATCCCATTCAATCTGGTGTGCTACACGGTTGGGTTTGATCAGTGCTATAGAGTGAGATGTAATTTGGCTATGCACTCCAGGAATTTCAACATTTTAAAGGAGTGCTTAAACTGGAATTAAATTTTTACAAGATGGCAGCTTTGGAGCATGTGTGTGACTACCAGCCCTTCCAGAAGAACTGGAAGATGGGAGAAAGTAGCCATCCCAGACTCTCATGAAAGCCTGGAGAATGGGAAATTTATTAGCTAATTAAATCACCATGAAATAGACAAAGCTGTTGATAATTGGGTTTCAGTCATACAGTGTTCCAAACCCATCCCATCCACCAGAGCATATTTCCCAACACCAATGTCCCCAGTTTCCATCACCACTAACCCCCCCCAAAACGTGCCTCTATGGCAGGCACTTTTCTTCTCCCTCTCCCTCTCTCTCTCTCTCTCTCTCTCTCTCTCTCTCTCTCTCTCGTGCATTGTTGTTTGCACACAGACAGGGAAGACTTATCATGTATGTTGCTTTACCTGTTTTCTTCTCTTTTTTTTTTTGGCTTTTTGGGTCATACTCAGCGGGGGCTCAGGGGTTACTCCTGGCTCTGCACTCAGGAATTACTCCTGGTGGTGCTCGGGACCATATGGGATGCCGGGATCGAACCCGGGCAGGCACAGGCCGGCCGGGTGCAAGGCAAATGCCCTACCCACTGGGCTATCGCTCCGCCCCCTGCTTTACCTATTTTCAATACTGAGTTCTAGTCTAGCTTTGCCATTTCCAACTATTATTGGCAAACCGGATCCTTCTCTATCTTACCCTCCACCCGAACATGCTTGTGGTAGAGTCAACCATTGACAAATCCTCCTGGACCCTGTTTTCCCTGGACTTGGATACTAAAATAGTATAATAGTCTCATACTATTTTTTTTGTATACCACAACTGAATACAGTCATTCTATAGCTGTCCTTTTCCTTCTGACTCATTTCACTCAGCATGATACTCTCTCCATGTCCATCCATTCATAGGTAAATCTTCATGCCTTCATTCATAGGCATCTTCGGCTTAAATTAATGAATGAGACTATAACCTTACTTCAAAAATGTATTTTATTCCTTAGATGTTCCAGCATGGTGATAAAAAAAAAATCAGTGCTAGTTAAACATACTTGTTTGTAGATATGTAAAAGAAAGGGAAAAACAAAGAAGAAAGGGGGAAAAATAAATGAACCAAAGAATTGTTATTATACCAATGCTTTGCAATTATTCTTTGCAATGATTTTCAATAAGATTTTTTTTTTGGAAAATATCACTTTCTCTGAGACTACGCAGACATGGGGCAGAGCTGCTACTGGCTCTCCCTGTGACCAGCCGCTCACGAGGCGCTCGGGAGGGATGGTGGGTTCTAACCCTGGCCCACCATCCCAGCAGAGCCTTACAACAAGCCAGACGACCCCCACTCCATGAGGGCCTCCATTTTCCACATCCGGACTTCTCTCTCGTCAGAACTCCACCCAGCAGACCAGCTTATCAGCGCCTGGTTCGCGCGGCCGCTTGCGACCGCAAGCAGTTCATCAATAAATGCTGGACTTAGAGATGCCTACAAGAGTATGCTACCTGCACGGCAGAGCCTGGCAAGCTACCCGTGTTGTATTTGATATATATGCCAAATACCAGTAACAATTATAGACCTCATTCCATAATGGATTGAGGCTCTTTATGTTCCTGGAGCAAGCAGATGCCTTGGGCTCTACTAGCATGAGTCAGGACATATGGAGATGTTACTGGGGCCCACTCGAGCAAATCGATGATGAACGGGAAGACAGTGAAGACAGTGATCACTTTCTCTATAGAATTTTTAAAATCCATACTTTTTAGTTTAATTTGGTGGTTATTTAGGCTAAAAATGCTAAGAACTACGTTTTAGTTTTAACATATTTCCCTAAATACTTCCATATTCTTTTGACTCTTAAAAATGGGATACTTGGGGACCAGAGAGATGATACAGCAGGACATTCACCTGTATTGTCCGTGGCTGACCTGGGTTTTATCCCAGCATTGCATCTGGCCTCTCTATCCCGCAAGGAGCAATCCCTGAGTGCAGAATAACCCCTAGCACCTCTGGGTATGGGAAAATAATAACAAAACAAAAGGAACATTTTGTCAATGCCATTTAGTATTTTAAATCTTTTATTTATACCTTTGAATCTCTATTTATGTGAACTTTAGCTATGTGAACATTTAGCTAAAACTTTATGTGAGCAAGTTGTTAGAATTCACAACTACCAAAAGTTGAGTCTTGTTCCAAGTTATATTTATTGTAATGTAAATTTAGATGTTGAACTTTACATTTATAATTTGAAATCTTTATACGTAGGCACACAGACATATATTCCTTCTACAGACAAAATAGTTTTCAAAATATTGGAGTAGATTTCTTTTGCATGGACTTTGCTTTCTAAGAAATTCCACTTAATTTGGACAAGCAGCCAAATATAAAATTGATGCTGGGAGCCATGGGACTAACTAAATAGAAGAACACATTACAGTGTTTAAGGTGCATTAAGTGTATGTACCTGTATAACAGAGTTTTCTAAAGCAAATCTTTCCTCCTCTGTTATTGTGGTCACAGATAATGGTAAATAATTATTATATATTTACAATACACATTATTAGGCTCTACATAGAAAGTAAAAAGTCGAATCTAAAGTTAGAAAAGAATGAAT
This sequence comes from Cryptotis parvus, assembly GCA_021461705.1. NCBI lineage: Eukaryota > Metazoa > Chordata > Mammalia > Eulipotyphla > Soricidae > Cryptotis > Cryptotis parvus. The sequence continues at coordinate 67,472 of JAJIBD010031748.1, forward strand.
AAGAGTAAACTTCAAGGAAAACCTTGAAAAAGCAAATAATGTAGGATGAATGCAACATATTTTCTGTCAGTCATATTGAAACATTCATTTACTAATATGTTTAAAATACATAACATTTGCACATAAATATATATTCACATGTTTTGCGTATAAGGATACCAAAATTGTCATTAATACAAAGCACTAATACACTAATAGATGTATTTAAAATTTAGCTGTGTAATTTTGTATTAAAAGAATATCTGCTATGAGTCATTAAGGTCTGATGAAGAGAAATAGAGAATCATTTAACCATTTAGCCATAAACCATTTAAGATTTTATTAGATTTAGAATTAAAAATATGTTTGTGTAATTCTTACTAAATATCATCTACTTCTAATTAAAGGTGAATCTCACTGTTTAGATATTTATCTTAAATATTGACAGCAAAATATCTAGGTTATAGACACATTGGAAATTTTCATATATTGTTTTTATTGTCTGTGCCTTAGGTATAAGCAGAATTATTTAGAATCAAGGTAGGAAAATTTGACAGCATAATCAAATTGAAGTCTTTTTCTCAAGTATTGTCTTATACATATCACCTAGACATATTTCTTCCATCTATAGTTTTTCAAATTATTGATTTTTATAAATGTGATTAATTTACTACCCCCATCTTTTTAACTGAATCACCATGACAAATACAGTTACAAAGTTGTTCACGATTGAGTTTCAGTCATACAATGTTCCAGCACTCATTCCTTCACCAGGGAATATTTCCCGTACCAGTGTCCCAAGATTTCCTCTCACCTATCTCCCCTTACCCCACCCCCAGCCTAATTTACAGCTGACAGTTTTCTCCTCTCTCTGTCTCTCTCTCTCTATCTCTCTCTCCTTATCTCCCTCCCTCTCCTTCTCCTTCTCCCTCTCTCCCTCTTTTGCTCTTCCTTTTAGGACTGTTGTTAGCAATACTGTCACTGAAAGGGTGTCCTGCAAACCCTTTACTTCCTTTGAGCACCCAGTTTTCATCCACAGTGATCATTTCCAACCATCACTGTCATCAGAGCACCCCTGCTCTGTCCTAACTGTCCTCTTCTTCCTCTTTTAAACAGCTTCCTGCCATGGACCAGTCTTCCTGATCCTTACCTGTTTCCATGTCTTTCGGTATTGTTCACATACTATGGTGGTTGGTTTTACATATATTCCACAACTGTTCCACATTTATTTCTGCAGTCACAATATTTACCATTTTTTTGAAATTCTTATGTAAAGGAAAAGTTACATTTACTTTTTAACTTACTTATAAACAATGGTCATTGAACAGAATGTAAACAGGAAAAGTAAGTCAAATATTTGCAGTGGACACATGCAAACTGTTTTACAAAGAAGTGTAGGTTATGTAGATATAAACTTTAATTTTAGAGATAGAGCCTCAGGAACAAGGCAGAAAGTAGAGATTTCCTATTTTTTTCAGAAATATTTATGAAATATTTCCAGAATCTTTGGAAACATTTCTAATTTAAGTGAGGTATAGTTGAAAATCCCAGGATCTAAAGAATAGCTGTAAGTATTGTTTTTCATAGTAGAGTGACATGAATTACCAAATAGAATTTTGGAAATAAATACAGCACTGGTGCTTGTGACCGCCAGAAGGCCACCTGAAGTGCTGCATTTCAATAGAGTTTTTACCTGTATTTATCTCTAGATAGCCCAGCCCACAATGGGCCCGGGCTGGGAAGTTTTGGCAGATTTCTATCTATAAAATAAACTGGCAGAAGAGAGAAGCCCTTTTTGCCATTTCGGCTTCCCTTGGCTTCTGCCTATCCATCCTCTCCGCTTTCTGTTGGGCTTCAACACATGGTGGCAGCCATCTTGGCCTACACGTGGCTGGGGCCTAGCTGGGAACCCAGAGTCCGGAGTTTTCCTTGCTCTTGGATTGTATATCGGAACCTATGATAGTAAAGCCTTTTTAAAACTGTGCTGGATTCCTGAGTTTTCATCCATTTTCCCGCCGGCTTCGGAGGTAAAAGGGAACTCACTTCCTGGTATTGTTGGGGACCCCAGCAGCTCCCCGACACCAAAGCATAGAGAGTTGGAAAAGGTGCATACTCAGCTCCCTGCCAGTTCCAACATGCACCATCTGTCATAAGCTGGGATTAAAACCCCCATGTCCCTTTAAACCCACCCAGTCATGAATTCCTCAACTGCAATCCAGATATGCAGGACCAAAGCAGTCTGACAGCTAATGAGTACCTTGATGTATTGGCTGCTACCCAGGCCCCTCTTGAACTTGTAATAAAATGGGACTAAACGTGTACAGTTCAACATTCTTGCTTGCTGCCCAAACCTCTCAAACTTGGGACACAGGCACCCTAGAATGTTTGACATCTCAACCCCTGGTCACTCCCTAGGTCTTGAAGTACCAGACAATATGGGGACATCGAGTCACTTGCCAGCCTCAAGAGATAAAGGCAAGGTAGAGGGACTCATCTGCCTCAAGAGATCACAACAACAATGTGAAGACAAGTCTTAATTTGACAGAACTATGAAATCTGCTGGAGGAAATCTAAGCAAAAGTTCAAATGATGCAGGCTGAAATGAGGAAATAAGTTGAAGAGAACTTCAAATCGAATAAATAAGAGAGTTTGAAAAAATAACAGGAAATTTGAAAAAGATCAAAAGGTCATAGAGCTAAAGAACACAATATCTAAACTGAAAAACACAACCAGTGGGCTCAATAGAATGGAATAAAGCCAAACATTTACCCAGTTAAGTAGAAAAGTAAAGTTGTAGAAATAACACAAAAAGATGAGCTAAATAAATAAATAAAACAATGAAGATAAAGTTACTTTGGTGAGCACTATGAGGAGCAGCCCTCACACCATACATCTCGAGAAGGAAAAGAGAGAGAAAGGGACAGACTTTTTTAAAAGATGTAATAATAGCCAAGAACTTTGTCAAGCTAAGAACAGAGCTGAGCACTCTAGGCCTAGGGAACTTGAGTTCCAAACAAAAAAATCCCAATCAGATGCACACCAAGATGAATTAAATTGGCAAAATCAAGATTAAAGAGACAATTCTAAAAGAGCTAAAGAAAATCAAAGTAAGGGAGCCCCAAGACAACTATTAGCAGATTTTTCCACAAAAGCTCTATCAGCTAGAAAATAGTGGTGTGAACTATACAAAGCACAAGTGGAAAGGACCTTGAACCTAAAATACTCTATCTTCTGTTTATCTGCCTATATTTTAACTCTAAATATCATCTATTTCTAATTAAAGGTGAAGTTCACTGTTTAGATATTTATCATAAATATTAACAGTAAAAATCTAGATTATAGGGTATACAGGAAATTTTCATATATTGTTTTTATTGTATGTAATTTAGGTATAAACAGGAATATTTGTGTAGCATTTTATTGTTTACAAAATACAATATGACCTCATTTGTTTAGCATTAGTATATCAATTATACTGTAAAGAGGAAGAAAGCTGAATGAAAATAAAACTTTGACTTAAAAACAGCCAAGGAGTCCCAGAGATAGTTCAGGGCACAAGGTTCTTGCCTTGCAGGTGGTAACTCACCTAGTCCACTGAGCACTGTCAGGAGTGTTTCCTGAGCATATTGACAGGAGTTAGCCCTGAGCAGTATTGAATGTGACCTCCAAACATACTAGCAAAAAAGTCAGATTTGATCCATGTGGGAAGAATAATTTTTCCACTTCAAAAATTTATAAGCCTGGGGCCGGAGCGATAGCCCAGCGGGTAGGGCGTTAGCTTTGCACGCGGCCGCCCATGCCGGCCCGAGTTCGATTCCCGGCATCCCATATGGTCCCCGAGCACCGCCAGGAGTGATTCCTGAGTGCAGAGCCAGGAGAAACCCCTGAGCATTGCCGGGTGTGACCCAAAAAGCAAAAATAAAAAATAAATAAATAAAAAACATTCCTTTAAAAAAAAAATTTATAAGCCTAACTCATGACTGCCAGAGCTATGCCTACAAAAAGGCTCTGTGTAATGTATGGACATAAGGATTTGGATACTTATAATCAAACTCACATTGAGTATCATTAATAAATTTATGGCTTTCTGTATTAATTAACTTTCTACTTGGAACTGTCAAGAATAACTTAGTCTTCAAGCTACTTTGCAAAATATGTCTTAGCTGTAATTATCTGATGTTTTTCTCCTAATTTTAACATATTTTGGGAGAATGATTAGCAAAGCAAAGTACTTTTTAATCAGCTAATGACAAAGGTATAAACTATCATCATCCTCTCCGATACTATTTTCATACTATTGTTTAATCACTATACTGCAATTCACACTTGCAATGTAAATGTGGGTGCTCTGTTGATTTTAAAGCCTAGGGGATGATATAATCCCATTTGTTTATCTTTCCTTCCACTTGCTTGGTCAGTTGTGTGTTGTCTTTAAAGATACTTTTCGCTTCGATGTCGTAGAGCGTTTCTCCTATGTTTTCTTCAATGTACCTTATAGATTCATGTCTGATGTTGAGATCTAGAATCCATTTTGATCTGACTTTTGTGCATGGTGTTAGAAGGAGGTCTAAGTTCATTTTTTTACACGTAGCTGCCCAGTTTTCCCAGCACCATTTGTTGAAGAGGCTTTCTTTGCTCCACTTAATATTTTTTTGCTACTTTATCGAAGATTAAGTGGTTGTATATTTGAGAATGTGTTTCAGGATACTCAGTTCTATTCCATAGGTCTACGGGTCTGTCTCTATACCAATACCACACTGTCTTAATTACAACTGCTCTATAGTAGAGCTTGAGGTTGGGGAACGTGATACCTCCCATCTTCTTTTTCCCAAGGATTGCTTTAGCTATTTGTGGGGTTTTATTATTTCATGCAAATTTGAGGAGTGTTTGTTCAATTTCTTTGAAGAACATCATGGGTATCTTTATAAGGACCGCATGAATCTGTATAAAGCTCTAGGGAGTATTACCATTTTGATAATGTTAATCCTTCCAATCCATGAGCAGGGAATGTGTCCCCATTTCCTCAGGTCCTCTTTTATTTCCTGAAGTAACGTTTTGTAGTTTTCTTTGTAGAGATCCTTTACGTTCTTTGTCAAACTGATTCCTAGGTATTTGATTTTCTGCGGTGCAATTGTGAATGGGATAGTTCTGCACCTCAAAAGAAATGGTAACCAAGATACAAAGACAATCCACAGAGTGGGAAAGGATATTCACCCAATACCCATCTGACAAGGGGTTAATATCCAGGATATATCAGGCACTGGTAGCACTCCACAAGAAAAACAGCCAACCCCATCAAAAAATGGGGAGAGAAATGAACAGAAGCTTCCAAAAAAAGAAGAAATTCGAATGGCCAAAAGGCATATGAAAAAAGTGCTCTTCATCTTTAATCATCAGGGAGATGCAAATCAAAACAACAACGAGGTACCATCTCACACCACAGAGACTGGCACACATCCAAAACAGCAAGAACAACCGGTGCTGGCGTGGATGTGGGGAAAAAGGGACTCTGATCCACTGTTGGTTTGAGTGCCGACTGGTCCAGCCCTTTTGGAAAACAATATGGGCATTCCTCCGAAAACTAGATATTGAGCTCCCATTTGATCCAGCAATAGCACTCCTGGGAATATACCCAGAGACCGAAAAACACATAGCAGAAACACTATCTGTACTTCTGTATTCATCTCTGCACTATTCACTATAGCTAGAATCTGATAACAACCTAAATGCCCGAGAACAGAGGACTGGCTAAAGAAACTGTGGTTCATCTACACTATGGAATACTATGCGGCTGTCAGAAAAGATGAAATTATGAAATTTACCTGCAAATGGTTGGACATGGACACTATCATGCTGAGTGAAATTAGTCAGAAGGAAAAGGACAGATATAGAATGACTACATTCATTAATAGGATATAAATAGATACCAGTGTTTTACTAAGTGTGGGAAATGGTAATGGCAGATTAAAACTCACCATTGAATATACACAAAGAGACTTAAGTGATAAACTCTAAATATCTTCAGGGCTAGCCACAATGTGTAAAATAAGAGGGAGAGAGATGCAGAGACAGAGAGAGAGAGAGAGAGAGAGAGAGAGAGAGGAAACTGGGGTACCTGCTATTAAGGCAGCCTGGGGGTGGGTGGGAGGAGGTGGGGTATATTGGTGGTGGAAATGGGGCACTGGTGGAGGGATGGGTGCTGGTATACTGTATTACCAAGAACCAATTATGAACACCTTTGTAATTGTATGTTTCACGGTGGTATAATAAAAAATTTAAAAAAATAAAGCCTATAGGATGGCAGATAATGCTAATAATTGTACAAAAAGCTCATCAACCTCAATCTACTCCAGAAAATTCTTTGCTCCCATATTTCTGCTGAGTGCTTATTAATTAATGTTACTTGACTTCAGTTTCTCTGTAGCTTATACCAAAATGCTTTGCACTGTGAGGAGTCCCAGCTTTCTCTAATTCAAATTATAAATCCTCACCAGACAAATAACTCATCCTCTTCCTGCAAACGAGGAAAAAAAAAGTTTACTCCACTGCTTAAATAGGTCAGAACCATGTAATGTTTCAACATCGAAGATTTCACTTCCCTGGAAGGCAACTAAAGGAGCAATTAGATATTCATGTGGTAGAATAGGTCCCCAATTCCCAATTACATAGGTGATAAAAAGAAATCTGCATAAGCAGCTCTGATGAAATTGTTGTGTCAGGTACATTGATCAAGCAATTAGCAATAAGACCCAAGTTTTCAGTTATTGCATTGTGAAAAGAGAATGCAACTGCTCATTTAGATTGGACCCAGATACCCTTATCTGATTTTCCTTGGTTGGCTGGAGGTGGGGAGAGCAGGTAGGGAAGGCATGCTCAGGGTTTATTCCTGGCTTGGTGCACAGGGATAATCCTGATGTGGTGCCCAGGCTTAGAGGTCTGTTGTCTGCAAGGCAAGTAACCCATGTATTACCTCTCTAGCCAACATTTATCTGATTCTTTAGAATTTCTGAGTTGATTTGTTATTCAGAATGAAACACAAAATATAATGACCAACTAATGTATTTTCCTATTCTATTAGCCAAATGAGTCAGTATGTTATTTTTCAGTAATTTCAGTAATTATATTTCATTAACAATGCCAAATGCATCTAATAAATTATACATCTTCCAAATTTAGTGTGCATCTAAATTTGTATAGTATATTCAGTCTCTGAGCATTTTCTTTTTATTTCAGAATAAATACAGTGCGGTGCTTGAGGCTTTTTTGAATTTATTTATTTATTTATTTATTTTGAGGCTGTTTTTGTTTCCCCTTTCCTGACCCCTTTTCCTAAAACCTTACTGTCGTTCTTTGTCATTCCTTATCATTATCATCTCTACCAGTATCCTTTTGTTTTGTCTGTTCGTCATTTATGTCCTTAATATTTCACATCAATCTCATTTGAGTCAATATTTGCTTATCAGAATTCCTTTTAGATCCTCCCATTTGTTGCTCATGACAAAATTTCATCATGGTATAGATGAATTTCATTGCACGAATAGATTATTTTTATTTAAATGGGATCATAACAAGATATACAAATATCTTGGCTATGACCTAACAAGAAAAATACAACCCCATTAAAAAATGGGGAGAAGAGATGAACAGAAACTTCCTCAAGAAAGACATAAATGTTGCCAATGCATTTATGAAAAACACTCTGTGTCCCTTATCAGGGAAGTGCAAATCAAAAGAAGAAGATACCACTTTGCCCTAGTGAGGCTGGTCCATCAAAAAGAACAAAACCAACCAGTGTTGATAAAGGTGTGAGGAAAAGGGAAGCCCCATCTAGTGGAAATATCAGCTCATTCAATCTCTTGAAAAACAAATAAACACTTCTCAAAGAGTTAGAAATTGAACTTCCATCTATCTGGCAATTCTACTACTTAGCATCCATCCCTCGGGCCCCAAACCCTGTTATGAATAGACATATGCACTCCCACGCTCACTGTACCACTATTAGCTATTAGAGCTAGTACAGGGACTTAAGTGCTTGTTTTCTATGCCACCCACTGTTGAAGGACACCTAAAAGCCTAGGCCTCTGCATCTGTCCTGGATTGCCTCCTGCCGGTCACTTCATAGATAGGGGGATAGTCTGAATGTGGCAGTCTTATCTGACCATGTATTTTGTACTGGCTGGTATAAATATTCTCTCATGCTACCACAAGCATCATGGGACTAGCTAGATTTCTCTATGGTCTAAGTAATTAGACCATAGGGAAATGCTGTTTGCCTTCAATCAAGCAAGCATGGCTCCCTGATAACTCAAAGGAAACTAAAATACAAAACTACTGTGAAGTAGACGAGACTCTTGTGAAGGCTTGGAGAACTATTTAACTGGCATTAGTATTAGTCTTTGGTACAGAGACATGCCATGTCAGAAACCCCCTTCTCTACCCTATAAAGGCAATTCCAGGCAGATCTTGGCTTAAGATATTAGGTGAGGTGCTGGGAGAAATTACCTGAGGGCATTTGATCCTTCCTGCCAGGGAAGTTACATTTGGCTTGTAGTTTCTCCCAGCTCTGCTAGGAGGCTTTTAATTAACTCTGGGTCCTTGTAAACAACCAGATGGTCTCTTGAAGTTGCTACATTCTATGGAGCTGTTTTCCTGTTTTCATCTCTAGATAGCCCAGCCCAGAATGGGCTAGGCTGGGGAGTTTGGGCGGATTTCTAGCTATAAAATAAGCTGCAAGAAGAAAGAAGCACTCTCTTTTTTCCCCCTTTTGCCATTTTGGCTTCCCTTGGTGTTTTGCTTCTCCGTCCTCTTCATTCTCTGTTGGGCCTCAACATGTGGTGGCAGCCATCTTGGCCTACACTTGGCTGGGCCTAGCTGGGAACCCAGAGTCCGGAGGTTTTCCCTGCTCTTGGATTGTATATTGGATCCTGTGATAGTGAAGCCCTTTTAAAATTGCATCGGATTCCTGAGTCTTCATCCATTCCCTGCCGACTTCGGAGGTAGAAGGGAACTCTCTTCCCGACACTGTCGGGAACCCCGGCGGCGCCTCCCTAACAACCCACCCTGGTTCAAGTCTGGGTAGTATAGTCCCCAAGCACTGCCAGTACTAGTCTCCAAGCACCAGTATGTGTGAGTCAAAAACAAACACACCAGAATTATACACATTTTCATGTCTGCTTAGAAAAATGATCTTTTTTTTTTTGCTTTTTGGGCCACACCCAGCAATGCTCAGGGGGTTTCTCCTGGCTCTGCACTCAGGAGTCACTCCTGGAGATGCTCGGGGGACCATATGGGATGCCGAGGATCGAACCCGGGCCAGCATGGGCCGGCCTCGCGCAAGGCAAACGCCCTACCCGCTGGGCTATCGCTCCGCCCCAGAAAAATGATCTTTGATGACAGAAGGATATTCTTATGAAGCAGGATTTCAGAAATAAAACACTTTGAAATAAATTCAGAACTATTACATTTTTATTATATGATTGGGTAAAAAATCTTCTGCTCAAATACATTTTAAAAGAGGAGAATAGTGATATATTTATCGTCCAGCTATCTGGTTGACTACTATGAAGACTAATGAAACATTATTTTACTGCAATAACAATCATTTAATCCAAGTAGTCTAAATTCTACTTTCCTCACTGCTGGGTAAAGAACATTATTCATTGGTAAGTGTACAACAATTTTATTTCTCTCATAGATCCTAAAAATAGAGAAATAAAATTGTAGGATAGTGAAAGAAAGAAAAATGGAAACTTGCAACAGTATCTCTTATATGACTAAAATGCGTTGTGATCAATTAGGAAATCAATAACTAACGTTGGAGTTCTCTAATGTCTCTGATGCTGTTATGCATTATTGGGATACTAATTATTCAGTAGTCACAAACACCAAATAAGTAAAATAATACTATTGTCTCTATGTTACAGTAGGGAAACACAATAACAGGCTAAACAGCATGCCCAATACCCACAAAAGGAATAGTTATGGAATTCAAGACTCAACTCTTGATACCTTCACTTCAGAGTTGTGGCCTTTACTCTGGAATTCAGTTATTTAGATGACAAATATTACTTTTATCAAAGTAATTATATACTTTTGAATCCACCCATCTTCCCATTCTTGACTTCCTAATGCTTTATTAGCTCAGTCAACATGCTCAGATTATGTTTCAATAAAAATTATGAATTCTAGGCATTTAAAAGATCCTGAATCACCGCCAACTTACATGGGACTTATATTTATCGAAGGAGGCAGGCAAGTAAATACATGATGAGATGTAATAATACACATATTCATGAAGTACTAGAATAATGATAAGAAACAACACAGAGCTTCTTCTTTAGACGCCCATGGTGATAGCGCGGGATATGACCAGTGTTACAGAACTGAATTTGTTTTGTATGCCACAAAATATGAAGTATAATGACTGAGCATAAAGATCAAAGGCAGACTAAAAGGTACAAATGGAAAGGGTAGAAGATACAAAACTATATCCTATTGTTTATTTGATAAGTATGTGTGTGTACATCTAATAATGTTTACTATTTTTTGTTTTTGTCCACACCCAGTGGTGTTCAAAAAGTTACTCCTAACTCTGAGCTCAGGGATCACTCTTGACAGGGCTCAGGGGACCAAATGGAGGGCCAGGAATCAAACCAGGGTCAACTGTGTGCAAGGCTAGCACTTACTGCTCTGCCAGCTCTCCAGCCCCTGGGTTTTTTTTGTTTGTTTTTTATTTACTTTGAAGACAATGTATTTAACGCAGCTCCTGTCTATATGCATTTGAGTTGATCATGGATTATACTAACTGTGGCCAACCTGGTTCCCACCTGGGCAACACTATCTTACATAATATGAAAATAAACTGAAATAATGTGTGCTGGCGGAAGTATCAAACATTGCTACCATCTGATGGCTTTGGGTGAACTGGTCTAGAAAGGCAAGGCAGGAAATGGAGAATCTTACCCCAGCAAACAGAGAAATGAACTAAGTGACTAGTGGGAAGGTGTCAACAGGAAAAAGGAAAAAGGAGAAACCTCATTACTCATACGTATGACCTTAATCTAAGAATAATGAACCCCACTTGCAAAGGTTTCTTCTTATTTCCCCCAAGTCCCACAATTATCAGTGATTTAGCCAAAGAAATGAATTACTTGTTTTCCTGTTGTTCATCGATTTGCTCCTGAGGGCGCCAGTAAGGTCTCCATTCGTTGGGAATGAGATCCATTATTGTTAATATTTTTGGCTTATCGAATACAGCACAGGTAGCTTGCCAGGCTCTGCCATGACTCTGGGTTCATCCCAGGGGGCCCAGTCTTTTTCTATGTCAGAACATCAACCATCCAGGGCCCATGGGGCAGAGTCCTGGGTGTAGACAAGCCTGTCTCCTGTCTCCCACCTGCCAATGCAGCCGGGCACCACAGCCACACCTGCAACACCTCAAGGGGCAGAAATGAATAGTTAGATCACCAAATTTGGTGTCGGGGCCCTGTTTCTTCATTGAAAAATTCCGTGTGTATTTAGAAGTCACTGGAACTCTGACTCAGTGTGGATGGACATAATCCTAGCTACTACTTAGCAACCTTCCAGGGTTACCAGACTTCCTCTTCAGTTTTTACCTGTTCAAACCCTACTACTTGAATTAAACCTCTTACATCAATTATGTGCGAGCTAATGCCTTCCATTTTATGCATGATTTCTCTGTTACAACTTCCAACAAAGCAGTTGACTGGTTTGTTTGTTTGTTTTGCTTTTTTGGTTGAATTCACTGAAATTCTGATGTCAATGCCCATTTTTAGAGTTCCAGAGAGATTTTGTTTTCTTTCAGGCTTAAAGGCTTTTGTAAAGATTCAGATATCAGGGTTGATTTAAGAGAATTGCCCCAGTCTGCAGCCTGATGTGATCTTATAAGAGGATCTTGAAACGTTTATTGAATGCTTAATATACACCAGACACCATTGCAGGCATTTTGCATGTACATATTCATTCAATGCTCAGATTATCCGGTTCCTGTCTTCCTCCTCTCATCATCATCATCGTCCAACATCATCAGCTGTATTTCACAGATGAAGAAACTGAGGCAATTGAGGATAAATAAATCCCTCACTATGCATCACTAGCAGAGTGACTTCTTTGCTCCTTGCTACACCTGGATTCTGAATTTTGGGCAAGGTTTTGGGATGCCCCTTAGCTAAAGGCTTCTGGCTCCTCCGAATCCCAGCAGCTGGCTGCTGCCCCTGGAGAGCTGCTGCGTCGGAAGAGGCCGGGGAGGCCGGAGCGCGCAGGAGCCGGCGCCGCTGGACCGCGGCACTGTTGCAGGACCCGCGAGGCCACACCTGTTCGCTGAAGCCGGCGCGAGCGCTCTCGGGTTCCGCCGCGGTCCAGCCCCGCTAGTGAGCGGGGAGCAGGTAAGAGCCCTCGGGCAGGGTGCGCCGACTTCCTCTCTTGCCGCTGTTTTGGATGCTTCGGGTTACCTTAGCTTAGATTCTGCGATTTTGCCCTCTAGACCTTTCTCGAATTCCTTCCTGGATCTAGGCGTACCCATTGTGGAGTAAAATTCGTGTGAGGGCGATGCAGCAGAGTTGGGGCGAGTTCTCCTGGCACGGACCCTGCCCTAACCCGCAGGGCTGGGGCACGGGCCAGGGGCGGGCATGCATACCCAGGGGGCACTTTCTTAACCCCCAAGTTCTTCGGCAAGACCTCTGCAGGGCCAGAGGGCTGGAACTTGTGGCATCGCCTTTGCAGAGCTGGTGGGGAGGAAGTTTTTTAAACTCACCCTCTTTCTCCTTGATGACTGTGAAAAATGATCTTTGTATGTCTGGGCTGGTGTTTTGTGTTTGTCAGAAAATTCAAAGTATTGTTTCTTACTCCGGTTCAGGGCAACAGGGAACCTCAGGAAGACCATTGCAGAGATATTTTAGTTCCCTTTGATGGTAATTTAGTGGTTCCTGGCAATGTTGGTGTTACGGCCCCTTTCAGCAGACCTTCTGCCCCCTGGCAAAGTTAGGGTCTGTCAACGATCTGTTTTGTGTTAGGGTTATTGTTAATAACTGCAAACACACATTTGTGTATATCCTCATCACCCTCGGCTAAACTGTACTTTTTAAAGATCCATTAATTTTAAAGTATAAACTCTGACATTAACTGTAAGAAGATACTATTTCTTTTTCTTAACCTAAGTATTCGGTCTTTTAAACTCATTATCCACCCTATCATTTTAAATAATAACTAATGATGGATATTATGGGCCGTGGTTTGTAAACTCTGGTCATATTTTCAACTAGAGCCCAACCCAAATAGCTTGCATAAAATTATTTTAGTAACTATATAAGTGAATGTGCAGAATTGTGGAAAGCTCAGATTCACTATTATGAATTTGGTGTCGTGTGACAGTTTTATGCAGAGTTCGGATAGAGGTTTAACTACTGAATTATATTGTAAATGAATTGTATAAGGAAACTTTAGTCGTAAAGAGTAGGTATTGTAGTAAAGTGAAATGAGCTTTCATTATTGCTTGACCACACATACTCATGCCATTATCTGATGCTTTTTATCAACATATATTAGCTTTCTCTAAAATATATAGAATCCAGTAACATCTTTCTACCAGCCACATATCTCTTGATGTCTTGAAGCCACTTCAAGACAGTTTGAATCTCAGACATGTTTTCTTCACTGATCTCTTAACTCCCTTTTCCTTCCTCCCTAGATTAGTAGTATTTTTATTCTTGAGCATTTTGTGAAACATTTTAAAATATTGAGAAACATATTTTACAAGTTTGTTTTACTTTTGTGCTTCTCCTGGACTCACCAATATTCCCTTTATACAGATACCAAATACTGGAAAACATTCATGCATGTTGTCACTGTATTGTACTAAAATGATTTTACCAGTTGTCAGCAGGACACGAAGAAAGAACTTTAAAACAGTTTTATATTTTTATAGAAAATCAATTTTTAAACATGTCCTGAGTATATAAAAAAAGAAATTGATTTTAGATAAACACTTTTAAAACTATCATGCATCTTAAGGAAAGATAAATATAGGCAGATTTACAAAAAGTATCTATATAGATTTTAAAACATATTAATTTTATGCTTGCTATTATCCAAATATTCATAGCATATTTTTCTTCAGTATTCCCATCTTAAAGTTCTAATTGCCACATAAACTAGCTCCTAAAGGAATTTTCTAGTAGCCTTGGAACCAAGTTTCGTCTAACGAGCCCCTCGTGTTGTTGAACCAAAGGCGAACATAAATACGCTATTCCAGTGGTCACCACAGCAAACGGTTGCTTCCACTGTTCCATGCATGCTCTGTGGAGTTTTCAGACATAAGCTTTCTCAAAGTGAAGAGACCAGCAACCTCTCTTCTCAGTCAGTCTTTTGTCTCTGTGAGGCAAATTGCTGAACTTCTTTGAATTTAAGATTGTTCCAAAGTAAAAGTTCAGAGTATGGTTCTAAAATGTCTAAATGTCTCTCTGCACCCTGAGATGCAGAGAGAGAGACAGAGAGAGAAAGAGAGGAAACTGGGGTACCTGCTATTGAGGCTGCCTGGGGGTGGGCGGGCGGGAGGGGGTGGGGGTACATTGGTGGTGGAAATGGGGCACTGGTGGAGGGATGGGTGCTGGAATACTGTATTACCAAGAACCAATTATGAACACCTTTGTAATTGTATGTCTCATGGTGGTATAATAAAAAATTAAAAAAAAAAAAGAAAGCTAAAAAAAATAAAATGTTCTCACCCTTCTAGTTGGTAAGTGGACAGAGTGAATAGGCTGAGATATTCCTCTTAGCATCCTCTAGACAAAGCCCTGAAAAGGATATTGGCAATTCCTGTCAGAAAGACGATTAGAAGAAAATGAAAGGGATGTACTAGAGGCAGAGTCTGGCACACAGATGCTTTTTAAGAGTCCTTGTCTCTAATAAATATAGAGCTTTTTCTGGCTTTGACAGAGAAAATGAGTAAATTGCCTTCTCAATGTTAAGGCAGGGCCATTAGCAATACGGTACTTACAATCTGCCCTGGGAACCAGGAGACAGGAGCTGTCACAACTCAGGCATGTTATAAATGCCCCTGCTATCACCCAATGCTCTCTTGCTGATTCACACCTAAAACAAAGCTCTAATGAGTCCGGACTGTACGTTCTGCTTGATTCCAGATCTATTGTTAGGTGTCGCTCTATACAGACTCTCCAGAAACAGAAATGTACGTAAAGGAAAGTTTATTAGCTCAGCGCTGAGGACTCTTTGAGCCAAGCGACTCAAAAGGCCCCATTTTGTTTCAGCACTCTGCTTATATACCTTCTCCCACACAATCTTCAGGGTACATGTTCACATTCTTTATCGTATCTTAAGCAAAGCAGAGGTACAGAAGCAGACAAAGTGGTTAGGAGTCCCCTAAATTATCATGACAGGGTAAAAAATCTTTCTTATGTCAACTGACCATCTGAAGGCTACTAGCCTCTACCAGGCCTCTCCCCTTTGTTTGCTTAGGCCAGGAATGTCCTGTTTTCAGGGTCAGGTCTTATTCTTGTGGGCCATTCCTTTCTCTATCATCAAGCTCCCTTAATTACAGCTGTCACACTCGTAACATTACAGAAAGAGTGTTAGAGCAACAGCATAGCCTGACGTGCCAGTCACTGCAAGAAAAACCCACGAATAGAATGTTTCTCAAAATGTCAAGTTATCTCTGAACCAAATTGATGCTGGGAAAGTTAACATGGCCAAATACTACCAAACTAGAGTTCTTTCCTGCTTGAATGCTTAAATGGCTCTTGTTGAGGTGCAGGAAGTCTGGGCCCCTTCACAGCAATTGCAAATGAAAACATTCTACCAGAATCCACGGACCTGTTCTTAGCCTCTCCCGAAATGTCAGCTGGCCTTGAAGGATCTCTCAAATGCACTCAGAATATTATATCTCTGGTTGCAGTCCCCAAAATTAGAAAATAATTTCCCAAAGTGAAATGAGACTGTGATAGTTGGCCTTTAGTGAGCTGTTGCTTCAAATCTATTATCTGGTTTGAGACTCAGAATTTTAGAAGTTCAATAAGTCCCAGCCCCTGTTTTGTTTTGAGGAAACTGTTGATGAGAATCACCTGTCCTACTTAATGCTGTTAACTGGGCTGAGAAACAGAGAAATGAATTAACATAGCTTTCAAGCCCATATCTCTCAATTCTGTGCTGGAAGACCCCAGGCATACAGTAATAAAAGTTAATATGATCTTCATATGGAAAACCTTATTAAACAGAGGCTCAATTTTTTAATAAAAGAAATGTTAAGATGTTAAAAGAAGTAGAAGCCTGCAGTCACTTGTGAAGAAGATGAGTGGATCTGAATATATGTATTTCATGATTCTGGATGAAAATCTCAGTTCTCTTAGGAGAAAAACATTGGTTCCAGCTCATATTGTTTCTTGTAGCTAAAACAGATCATGGGCGTTTCCCATTATCACCCACTGTCCAATTAAAATATTTAGAGATAGGGAAGGAAACTCTTGAAATAGAGAGAGAAAGAGAGGAAAAGACGGGGTGCCTGCTATAGAGGCAGTCTGGGGGTGGTGGGGAGAGAGTGTGGGTACATTGGTGGTGGAAATGGGGCACTGGTGGAGGGATGGGTACTGAAACACTATTACCGAGAACCAATTATGAACACCTTTGCAATTGTATGTCTCACGGTGGTATAATAAATTTTTTTTTAAATGGTGAAATGGTCAGTCTGGAGAAGGAGGTTATGTTGGAAGGCGGTAAAGTGAAATCATATCAGTAGCGGTACTATAAACCACAGTGCCTGAAAGGAAAAAAAAGTGGGCATGGAAGGAAAACTGGGGACACTGGTCTCTGGTGAAGGGATTGGTGTTGGGAAATTGAATGCCTAAAATTCAGTCATGAGTAACTGTGTAAAGCAGTGCCTCAATTTAAAAAATTGAAATTTTTATTTTTTATTTTTTAAAAAGATATTTAGAGAAATTCTACCAAAAGTAAAGGGAACAAATGTAGGGCTTAACTCTCTGATATTGCAAATGGTCTCTCTGTAAACCTCAGGAGTGATCCCTGAGCAAAAGAGCAGGCTTAAGCCCTGAGCACAGCTGTGTGTGATCCCCAAACCGAATCCAAACACCAAAAAATCCCAAGAAAGTAAATCTGAGTTCAGCCTTTAGGAACTCTAGTTAAATAAAATCTTTGTCTGTATTAGAGTTTAATCTCTGTAAACATAATGAAAAAGTTCAGACCAAGAGACTGATCATAAGTTTATGATTCTGTCTTGGAGTCTAAGGCAGGGATCTGTCCCTTTAACTCTTACTTTTTTTTTTCTTTTTGGGTCACACCCAGCAATGCTCAGGGGTTACTCCTGGTTCTGCACTCAGGAATTACTCCTGGTGGTGCTCCAGGGGACCATATGGGATACCAGGGATCGAACCCAGGTCAGCTGCGTGCAAGGCAAATGCCTTCCCGCTGTGCCCCAACTTTTTTTTTAAACATTTTATTATACCACCGTGAGATATACAACTACAACATTGTTCACGTTTGGAGGTTTCGGTCACACAGTGTTCCAGCACCCCGCCCTCCACCAGTGCCCATCTCCCACCACCCATGTCCCCAATTCCCTCCCCCTCCCACGGCCTGCCTAAATGGCAGGTTCTTTATCTCCTCTCTCTCTCTCTCTCTCCCTCTCCCTCTCTCTTCCTTCTCCCACACATTGTGGGTTGCACTACGCACACTTAGAAGCCATCATTTGCATTTTTTTTGCCTGTATTTAATGCTCAGTTCTATGTTGGTATCAGGCCTTTTGACATTTATTCACACATGTTCCCTTTTCTATCTTACCTAACCTCTGATTCCCACACGCTTGTGGTAATTTCCACTTTTGGTAAGATCACCTAGTATATTTATGTCATGCAAATAAATGCAGTCATTCTATGTCTCTCTCTTTCCTTCTGACTAATTTCACTCAACATGATTATTTCCATGTCCATCCATTTATAGGCAAATTTCATAACTTCATTTTTCCTAACAGCTGCATAATATTCCATTGTGTAGATGTACCACAGTTTCTTTATCCAGTCATCAGTTCTCGGGCATACTGGTTGTTTCCAGGTTCTGGCTATTGTGAATAGTGCTGCTATGAAAATAAAAGTGTGGATGGTGTTTCCGCTGTGTGTTTTTGAGTGCCCCAACTTTTACATCTTAATTTAGGCACAGCAGTTTACAGTTCTGCTAACAGTAGAGTTTTTGATTGACATTGTTCCAACTCCAAACCAGCATCAGCATCCTTCCACCAATGAGGGAGTCATCCCTTACACAAACTTCTTCCTCTTTCACATAGCTCAAATCTTGTGTCTCTGCAAAATGTAGGCTCTTTTAATCTCTGTGAATCATGGTGTTTTATTAAAGACTTGTTACCTGCAGCACCTAGATTTTCTCTAAAATGCCAGAGCTCAGTGTCATTCCTTTTCAAGTGCCTATTGAAAGTTTCTAAATTTTTATTTTCATTTTTCTTCCTGTTCCTGCGTTCTTGGTAAGCTGGCACAGTCGTGAGTGTGTGTTTCTGAAAACACTGCTTTTAGCCTTTTAAACAGAGTTGTCACATTTGTAGGAGGTAGAGCATATACCCTTGCATTCCCCTTGGCCCTTACGTTCCTTATTTTGGCTCTTGTCTCTATATTTCCACATTCTCAACAACTTTGGGTTGTTGTTTGGGGGGGTTGGCGGGGCAGGAGGTGCTCATTTTATCATTCTTGTCACAATACTACTTTCAGCCTGAACATTGTTGATTAAAATCCTTCATCTTTAGGGTGGTTGCTTCTGTCTCTACAAATTTAGCAGGAAAAGCTGTTAAAATGCTTTCTGACCTCCAATGCAGTTTATGCTACTCCAGAAATTGGAAACCTGAAAATTCACTGAAGACCAGCTGAACCCAATCTCCTTAACTGGATCTTTCTTTTCTTTATTCCCACTTTAGAAACATTCTGATTTATGTTTGAGTACCCAAGTAGGACCTTATGGTGTTCACAATATTCTGTCCTTCAGGTTTTCTCCGATGTCACTCTCATCTGTCTTGTTCTCCTTTGGTTCTCTCCATCAGTCCTACTGCGATCCCAAACCTTTGCCACTGTACTCGGCCCTTGATGTATGGAGAGAGATTTTTTCCCCATTCGGTCTCAGGTCTAGAATACCTACCTATCCCAGGCATCATCACAGTGTCATTTGTTATGAGTCATAATTCCTCTGATACAGAAAATGTCCCCCCATCTCTGTGCTGCTGGATTTTTCTCTGACTTGGTAAAAGGAGACTCTGAACTCCAAGTGATATATATATGTTCTCTGTTTCTCCAGTTTTTCTGTTTGTTATCTTAGACATTTAGGGTCTGACACCTAATAGACACTCAGCCAACAGATGCTTGGTGAAATGGTATCTTCATTTCCCTTTCAGATTTCCTGGTGGTAGTAGCTGTGCTCCCAGTACTTAAAAGCATGTCATTCATTGGGAATATAATAAATATTTGTAGAACCAGTGAAGCCATTTTCAGCATCATTTTTTTTAAGTATTTTATTATACCACCGTGAGATATACAAATAAAAAGATATACAATTAAAAAGTTCATGTTTGGGTTTTGGTCATACAGTGTTTCAGCACCCGTCCCTCCACCAGTGCCCATCTCCCACCACCAACATCCCCGGTTCCCTCCCCTTCCCCAGCCCTGCTCCATGGCAGGTTCTTTATTTCTTTCCCTTTCTCTCTCTTTCTCTTTTCCTTCCCTTCCAGACTATGGATTACAGAACATACATTAAAAGGTTGTCATTTGTATCCTTTTGCCTCTATTTAATGCTCAGTTCTAGGTTGGCATTAGTACCCTCGACTATTGTTAGCCCCCTGTTCCATTTTCTGTCTTACCTAAACTCTGACTCCCACACGTTTGTGATAATCTCCACCTTTGACAAGACCTCCTGATATATGTTTGACTTGACCTTGGATATTGGTATCATAATATGTACATATATATTTATGCCATGCAAATAAATGCAGTCATTCTGTATCTGTCTCTCTCCTTCTGGCTAATTTCACTCAACATAATCTTCTCCATGTCCATCCATTTATAGGCAAATTTTATAACTTCATTTTTCCTAACAGCTGCATAGTATTCCATTGTGTAGATGTACCAAAGCTTCTTTATCCAGTCATCGATTTTCGGGCACTCTGGTTGCTTCCAGATTCTGGCTATTGTGAATAATGCTTCCAGCATCATTTTTGCAGAATCAGTTCAATGAATAAAACTTCTTAGACTGGTCCCATTCATCATTTGTGCTTTTTTCTTCCCTTTTAAAATAGTAACTTAAAAAACTGCATGAGGAAGAAAATAGAGAAAATATTTACATACTATTGACTACAACCATTATTACATTTATATTTTATAATGTCAACGTGTACTGATTTTTAAAATAATCTGGGTCTGAACATTAGTAGACTAAAATTTTAAACGGCATAAAATTTATCTTTTGGTATAGTTAAATCTGCCCATTCTATTATTTTAGTTTTCATCTTAAAAGGCATTTTATATTTAAAATATAGTGAGACTGGGAGTGGAGTTTTGGGCGCTGCCCTTTCCTCCGCCTCCATGCCAGTTGCCCCAGAAGAGAGAGATCCACCCATGCCAGACTCAGCTTATTTGCAACCCCGGAAGAGATCCAGAACCATCCACTTCAGACCCACAGCTGCGCTGCTCGGTCGGCCCCATGTGGAAGCAGCCCATGCCCATGGAGCTGACCTCCCAGTAAGGGGGCTCTGCCCGCCCCTGGCTGAGTCCAACATTGCTCCAAGGGTTTGCTCTCATGAGCGGGGAGAGACCATGCTGGCCGGACTGGGAGTGGAGTTTTGGGCCCCTGCCCTTTTCTCCACCTCCATGCCAGTTGCCCCAGAAGAGAGAGACCCACCCACGCCAGACCCACAGGTCTCTTGGCGTGCTGCCACTTGCAGCCACATGATATTTTTTAGAGGATGCTGATTTTAGCATAAGGTTCTTCCCAAGTTCTTTCACATTTATACATAGTAAACAGTTCTAGACAGGTTTTAACTGATACCAGTAAGCCCTGCAAAAAGCCAGAGCAAACCACACATCATGCAGTTAGTCATTCTCAACATCCAGACTCCATAGTTTCTCAGAGCTTCACCAAGAGAAAACCTGATCTTCCCCTTTAAGTTTCATCAGTAAATGCTTGAGTTGAGAGCCTTCTACTGAGTCTATACCACCTACACGGTAAAGACTGGCAAGCTACCCATCTTTTAATTACCAGTTATGCTAAAAACTAGTAACAATTATGGACTCAATTCCATGACCTGAAGAATGGTTTCAGGCTCCTCCTGTCCCTGGAGCAAGTAGATGTCCTTGGGTCACACTTGCTTGTGACAGGACTAATGGAGATGTTACTAGTGCCCACTCGAGCAAATCGATGAACAATGGGAAGACAGTGACAGTGATACAGTGAGACTAGAGATATAATAAAGCAAATATGATGCTTATCTTACTCGCAGCTGACCCAGGTTTGCTCTCTACCCAAATTCTCCCCCAAAACTCTCCAAGAGTGACCCCTAAGCACAGAGTCAGAGTAGGCCCTGAGCACTCCCAGGTATGACCTAAAAACAAATGGCAAGGTAGAATACATGTAGTATAATACTGTTAATTTTGAATTAATTTTCGGTGTTCTTAATTGTCACCACCTATTTTTTATCCTTTTCTGTGGGTATTGTTTCAATTTTCTAGATGTTCCAAATATTTTATAACTAATCACATGTATACACACAACACATATGCAGATATAGGCATGCTTTTCTATGATGCTTGCACATTAATCCGTCACCGTTTTAAAACATTGTATAAAAGTACTGTGATTTACAAAGTTAGTCATAGTTAAATTTAGACATACAATATTGCAGCACGGATCCCACCACCAGAGTTCATCTCCCTTTACCAGTGTTCCCTCCCATCTCTCCACTCTGCCTAGCCCCCTAGCCTGCCCTCATGACAGGCTCCTTTCTAAGTTCAGTTGTTACAGTTTGGGTCTCTTGATTTCAGTGTTGTTGACTCTGTGGTTCAGATGTTCATCTCTCTCACTCCTTAGTGCCACCTTTGTACTGACTTCCCTGACCTGGCCCTGTTGCCTCTCATCTGTCTCTTGCCCCCTCCCCTTAAAACTGCATTCCGGGCTGGAGAAGTTGTACAGTGGGTACAGTTCTTGCCTTGCACACAGCCAACCTGGGATCACTACTTTGTATCCCATATGGTCTCCGGAACACCATCGGGAACAATTCCTGAGTAACCCCTAAGCATTGCCACGTTTGGCCTCAAAACCAAACAACCAAACAAACAAAACACCCCACAAAATAAAGCTATGCATTTTTTTTCTGTAACACCTAGTGGGAAATCCTTCATCCATGTCAACTATTACCAAGTTAGGCTATGAAGTATCTATATCGTAGTCTATAGTATGGACACTAATAAAGGTAAGTTCAGCCCCAGAGTGTCAGTACAGCAGATAAAGGGGTTGTGAGTCCCCGCACTCTATTTGGAGCCCAAGCACAACCATGAGAGATCCCTGAGCCCAGAGCCAGGAGGAAGCCCTGCACACCATATTTGTAGTCCCAGTAAAGAGAAACAAACAGAAAAGATAGACTCAATCAGTTCTCAGTAAATATCCCATTTGCTTCCAGAGAATTTTAGCTTTTCCAATTTAATCACAAAGTAGATTGTATTACAAATAGCTCATAACTTTTTGTTTGGGGGCCACAATGAGTGGTGATCAGGGCTACTCCTGGTTCTTTGCTCAGTGAGCATTCCTGTTGGGCTCCGTGGACCATGTGGGGTGCCCAGGATTAAACCCAGGTTGGTTCAGAGCAAGGCAAAAACCCTATTGCTCCAGCCACAATACTCCATAACTTTTTTTTTTTTTTTTGCTTTTTGGGTCACACCCGGCAATGCTCAGGGGTTTCTCCTGGCTCTGCACTCAGGAATTACTCCTGGCGGTGCTCGGGGGACCATATGGGATGCCTGGGATTGAACCCGGGCCTGCATGGGCCTGCTGTGTACAAGGCAACGCCCTACCAGCTGGGCTATCGCTCCAGCCCCACTCCATAACTTCTTAATTTTTAATTTAACCTGTTTATTGTATGTTGTCATATTGATACTAAAGTGTTACAAATGTTAACAATTTCTTAGAAAATTATGAAACTGCTCTTTACTAGTGGCCCCATGGCATATATGTTACAGCTCTAAGTTTATTCGCAATATCAATTTAAATCTCTTAACTTGTGAAATTGAATATATTTTCTTATATTTGGATTTTCTCATGGAAATTGTCAACATCTATTTGAAATTTTAAGCCAGGTGTCTTTCAATTAATTTTAAATCAGTCTTAATATTAACAATATTAATTGATGTATGGTATTTTCCGTTTAATGACATTGTTTATGGCAACTTGTAGCATGCATTTAAAAAATTATAGTCAGCATATTTAATTTTCATTATGTAAAATTTGGCGTTTAGTACTCTGCTTCTATATTAGGTATATTGTCTTCTGGATTTCATTGAAAGATTTTATTTTATTTTGGTTGAAGACCACTTCTAGTGGTGCTTAGGGTAAGACCTTTTTTGTGCTTGGAAGGTGATGCAGTGATACAGTGATGAAAACTGTAGTGCTAGGGAGAGAATCTGGACAATATCGTACATGGCAAGTAAATGCTTCAGTTCACTGAATTCTCTTCCTGACAAAGGTTACCACTTAGCTGACTCCAGATAAATTTTAAAAAATTCAATTCAGAACCCCAGTATGCTAAAAGTGGTTCAATTTCCACCTACTACAAAATAATTATTAAATATTTTATTCTTCCTTACTAAACTGAATATACTCTATATTACATATTGAATTTTACATATACTAGGATATAATTCTATACGTTTGATTCTCTTTCACTGTTCTAGTTTCATTTCTAACTAATTGAACTATATTTATCATAGGGCATTTTTATTACTTGATTACACTTGGAATTTTTCACTTGATCACTTTTCACTTGACATTCCATTATTCATTGATTTGCTCCAGTGGGCGCCAGTAATATTTCCATTTGACCCTATCATGTGCCAGTGTAGCCCAATGGCATCTGCTTGCTTCAGGAATATGAAAAGCCTCAAACCATTCATTCAGGGTCTTGACGAAGAAGTCTGACCATCTTTTTTTTTTTTCTTTTTTGGGTCACACTCGACGATGCTCTGGGGTAACTCCTGGCTCTGCACTCAGGAATTACTCCTGGCGGTGCTCGGGGGACCATATGGGATGCCAGGGATCAAACCCGGGCCAGCATGGGCCGGCCGCGTGCAAGGCAAACGCCTTACCCACTGGGCTATGGCTCGACCCCAGTCTGACCATCTTGTAGGTGGGTGGTCATGTGATCTTTTAACATCCCGAGGGATCCAGTCAGTAACAGTTCTAGTCCAGTGGTCATCTCCAAATCACATTACATGTCCAGCCCATCTGATTTTTGATGCCTTGGCAAACGAGACAGCATCCATAACTCTGTCGACGTCGGAACTCTGGATTCCTTCTCTCACTTGAGTGAGGCATGGTATTCCAAGCATAGCTCTTTCCATTCCTCTTTGGGAGACCCAAATAGCGTTCTCATCCTGCTTTTTTTTTCTTTTATGAGTCACACACGGCGACGCTCAGGGGTTACTCCTGGCTCTTTGCTCAGGAATTACTCCTAGGGGTGCCTGGGGGACCATATGGGATGCTGGGGATTGAACCAGGGTTGGCCACGTGCAAGGCAAACGCCCTACCTGCTGTGCTATGGCTCTGTCCCTCATCCTGCTTTCATAAGGCCCCGGTCTCTGAGGCGTATGTTAATGCAGGGAATACGGCAATTTTATATTTAAAATATGTTAAATATAAATATAAAATAAATATAAATTTAAATAAATATAAAATATATTAAATATAAATATAAGATAAGGGCATTTTTATATTTATAAACAATGTTTTCTCAGATTTATCGTTCCCATAATTTTAACTCTTTCTGAACATTTACTCTTCTCCCTGAACTTTTTATATTTTCTGTAAATTATCTTTCACCTATCAGTGTTTTGTTGCAATTGAATTTAATTTGTATGTTAATTTGGAGAGGGTTGATTTTCAAATGATTAACATTTCTCATTCAAATATTTGTTATTCAGATGGTCCCCTAAGCAGTGTCAAGGGTCACTCCCGAGCACAGAGCCAGGAATAACCTCTAAGCAATGTTGGTTGTAATACCACAACCCTAGTATTATGTAATCCCTCACAAAAGTTTTAAATACTTTTCAATTTTAAAGTTAACTAATGGAATGTTTTGTAATTTATCTTGATATGTCTTTTTTCTGTAGCTCTAAAAGTTTATGATCACACTAATAAGCTCATGTTACTGATGACTATGGGAAAACATTTCCTATATCCTATTTCTAGGAAAGAAATAAATTGATTTATCTCATTTTTTTTGCCAAAACAACCAAAGTATTATAAAGAAAATTTGGTCCTTATTTCTTGGCACCAACCTCTTCATTTAAATATAATTTGTTCACACTAGAAATTATCCTCCTTTAGTTACATATATTTTTCATGAGTATTTTTCTGTTATGAATTCCTAAGAAACTTCATTTCTGAAACAGATACTTCTTTTATTACCTCATAAAAGCTCTAAAGCTATACACAGGCATACTGACTCAGCTAACATTTGTGAAAGAAATAACACGAATAAAATGACGGTTGCAATTTTTTGGGGGTCACACCTAGCAATGCTCAGGGGTAGTCCTGGCTCTGCACTCAGAAACCACTCCTGGCGGTGCTTGGGGGACCATATGGGATGCCGGGGAATTGAACCCAGGTCAGCCAGGTGCGAGACAAATGCCCTACCTGCTGGACTATCCCTCGGGCCCCCAGTTGCAATTTTAAGATTTTTTTAAAATAAAAGTGCTCTGTTTGGCGAAATACAGAAAATATAAACAAAAAGCTAAAACCTTAAACCACCACCTCCAAGGATTACGTATTCCCTTCTCTGGTTATCTGCATAAGGACAGAGGTTCTCTTTGGAGGGTGTTGGGGGTCTGGGTGAAGAAAATATGAACGGGCTTGTTTACCTGTAACTAAGGAATTAAGTTGAAAACTGTGCAATTTAGTAATAGCTTCATTGCAAATCCTTTACCTACTACTGTCAACAACATTCTCACACAGCAACTTGTCAGTAATTAAAGCTGGTAGTTAGATGTCTCTGTGCTTGATTCCTGCATCTACTCCTGAGTTGCTGGACACTCAGATGGGCACCATGAAACTCACCAGGCCGCCTCCCTTTGGCACCTGGAGAAATCCTTTTCAATAAAAACCCTCGTTCTTCTTTGCCTCTGTGACTTTATATCTGACCTGAGAACATAAACCTACCAAATCTGTCATACTGCCCTGCCAGGCCTGCCTCACAGCTACCACTATCCCTCTATCATGGTTTGTTTGACACTCCTTGAACCCACTTTATTGTCGCATTTGGTGACTTCAGTAGTGAGATCAGAGTCACCAGATTTTTGCTTGACTTTGTCTGCACCCTTCACTGTAAATGAGCAGGGTTATATCATTGTCAATATTGTTTGCTATAGATTTATGGGGTATAATTAATTATAAAGGTCAGAAGGACAAGCAAGAATCAACTTTTCAAAGATTTTTAAAGCTGAATTTTTTCAATGATTTTTGAAAATGCTGTTTTTGCTGTTGTGAGGAAAAGAAGTGGCCTACAAAGAACAGATAGTATGTGCCAGAGCAAGGAGGAATGGATGAAACATTTTATATATTTAGAAAATAGTAAAAAACTAGAAGCTAGGAATTAACACCCCCCCAACACACCCACCCACCCCACACACACACCACACACACACAAAGATATTTTCTAGATAAAGATCAAATTTATAAAGTCAGACTATTATACTGGGGAGCTTTTAATTTGTTCTTGTTTGCCACTTTTTGCTTGTTTGAAGGTCGTCAAGAAGTACTCAGGGCTTATTCCTGGTGCTGCATTTAGGGGTCACTCCTGGCAGTGCTTGGGGGACCATATTGGTGCCAGAGACTGAACCTGGGTCAGCCATGTGCAAGGCAAGTGCCACCTATTGTACAATCTCTGCCATCTGCATTGTGGAGTTTTGGTTAGAGCACAGAATTAATATATTTTTGTATTAAAGAATGAAATGATTTAGTTGTATATATGGATTGGGGAAAGCATTTTTTTAAATTGGAGTGCAGAAAGAATAAAAGTCAGACCAATAATATATCTTATGTTTTGATGTTTTGGAAAGGTTCTTTGCTTTATCTTTTTATAACTAAATTGATGCCATCTAAATTTTTCATTTTTCCCATTTATCTCATTATATTTATTTATTTAGTTTGACATTGTCCCACATGAGGCATTGCTCAGGGATCACTCTGTCAGGGTTCTGGAGACCATACAGGGTGCTGGGGATCACACCTGGGCCAGTTAAGCATAAAGCAAGTGCCTTACCCAGTGTACTGTCTATCTGGCTCTTGTTTATCTCCCTTTTAAAGCTCTGACACTTGGTAACACGAAAGCAGCACAGTTGGGGAGGTGGTCCAAAGGGTGGAAGGAGTGCACAGATTTTACAAGAGGAGCCACAGTTTTTCACGCAGATCCTGGCTCCCATATTGAACCATATCCACAGCTCTAGTTTTAAAATTCTTCATAAGTGAGCTAATTAATATGCAGCACAGTGCCTGAAGCCAATCAGGAAGAATTGTAAATGATGAAGTAGGGGGAGAGCAAATAGGGTTAAAATGAACGTGGGGTCTGGAGAATGGAGAATGGAGTGAAAGCAGGGGTTAGGGCTCTTTAGTATGCCACCTGCACAGCAAGCCTGGCAAGCTGCTCGTGTAGTATTTGATATGCCAAATACCAGTAACATTTATATTAGGTCATTCCCGTGACCTAATATAATGGTTTGAGGCTCTTTATGTTCCTGGAGCAAGTGGATGCCTTTGGATTCTACTAGCATGAGACAGGACATATGGAGATATTACTGGTGCCTGCTCTAGCAAATAGATGATTAACGGGCAAGATAGTGATAGTGATAGGGCTCTTTGTCTTGCATGCAGCTGATCGGTTCAATCTCTTGCATCCCAAGTGGTCTCCCAAGCCAAGGGTGATCCCTGAACTCAAAAACAAAAGATGAACACGAGTGGAGTGGGTGAGCACCATTCTCTACTGCTTTGGCTGAAAGTAGTTCATTTGTCTCAAAATAAAGCAAATTTATATACTTAAAATAATAAAAACTTAAAAAAGCTGTCTGTGAACTATTCCCCTAATGATTATGTACCTCCCAAATGAGCACCAAGATTGATAAATGTTGTGGAGTAAACAGAAATCAAGATTTAGATTGATAAGTAGTCATTGCTTTCACCATTAGGAAGTGTTTTTGCTAGAAGAGATACACAGGAAAGCAGAGGCAGAAGCTAATTGTTGTGCATTGAAGAGTAAATGTGAACATTATTCTCTCCAAGAAAAATGATGAGAGAATGTTAGATGAGGGGGTGGACTTGAGACTGACCATGTTATTTCAGTAGAAGTGCAACCTAAAATTGTGTGTGTGTGTGTGAGAGAGAGAGAGAGAGAGAAAGAAAAACAGAGAGAAATTATAATTCAATATTATCCAGAGAGAATAGTCATTATCATTCACTTTGTGCTGACTTTTAAGTAGCAGATCAATAATGTAATCATAAAAGACAGTTTAATAAACTGTATGCTACCCCGAAGAGAGAGACCCACGCCAGACCCACAGCTCCGTTGGCAACCCCGGAAGAGATTCAGACCCATCCACTCCAGACCCACAGCTGCGCCACACCGGCCCCAAGCAGAAGCAGCCCATGGAGCTGACCTCCCGGTAAGGGGCTCAGCCAGCCCCTGACTGAGTTCTGTCGGGGCACTCCGCCGGGGTCACCGACAGTGCCGGGAAGCGAGTTCCCTTCTACCATCGAAGCAGGCGAGGAATGGATGAACACTCAGGAATCCGATGCAGTTTTAAAAGGCTTTACTTATCACAGGTTCAGGCATACAAATCAGCAAAAGGAAAAACCCGATGCTTAGGATTCCAGGCTAGAACCCCAGCCACGTGTAGGCCAAGATGGCGACCACCACGTGTAAAACTTCCAAGGGGAATAAACGCTCACAAGGCGAGATCCCACCGGGAAGAAGAAGCCCGGAGAGCGGGAACCGGCTAGTTTATACCCCCTGCAACTCAGACCTTCCTCCCATTGTTATGGAAAGCAGGGAGGGTCCAATGCCCTCAGGTAATCCCTCCCTGCATCTCACCTAGGGCCTTTACTGTGCTAATGTTTTGAGGCGGGAATGCCTTTGGAGTGTAGAGAAGGGGTTTTCTGAGATGGCATGTCACTGTACCAAAGATCAACACCAATGCCAGTTAAATATTTCTCCAAGCCTTCACAAGTCTCCTCTACTTCATTGTAGTTTTATATTTTATCAGGGAGCCATGCTTGTTTGTTTGGAAGCAAACAGCATTTCTCTCTGGTCTAATTACTTAGGTGTCCTTACGTGGCCAGGCTAATATGCTGGTAAGATCTAGCTAGTCCCACGGTGATTGTGATAGCATGGGAGAATATTTATACCAGCTAGTACAGCATACATGGTCGGATAAACTGCCACATTTAGACTACCCCTTATCTACGGAGTGATTTGCGGGGAGGCAATCCAGAGCAGATGCAGCGGCCCTTAGGAGTCCTGCAACAGAGTTCAACATTGCAACAGGACTTATGGAGATTTTTTACTGGTGCCCACTTGAGCAAATTGATGGATGAACAACGGGAAGACAAGTGAAGTGACAAGTGATGCACTGTTGGCACAATATAATATTTAAAATGTCTAAAGCCTGTAACAGAGAATTTGAAAAAAAAGCATATTCTTAGATTTTGATAACCAAATTGTGGTTTCTGAATGGTAAGAATAGGAGGGGGAGAAATGGTGCGGGGGTAATTAGAGAGTTTTGAATAGTTACTAGACTTTTGGTAGTAGTCATAGCTTATGGTCTATATATTTATAACGATTTTAAGCTGTGCTAAACTTATATAATATTACAAAGCATTATTGCCTAAATTAAAAAAATAAAGTTTTCTATAAAGGGACAAATTATTGACCTTTTAATTTCATAATAATAAACCACCAAAATATATTGTTACATTTTCCTTAAAAGGAAAAAAAATCCAGAAAAATTATCTGGTGATTACTTGACAAAAACTAGTTTGTAAACATGTTTTTGGGGGTGCTGGAGAGATAATACAGTGAGAAGGCACTTGCATCACACAGGGCCAACTCATATTTGGTCGAGTCTACGCTCTGGTCCCAGAGCCCCACCAGGATCGAATCCTGAGCACAGAGACATGAGTAAGCCCTGAGCACTGCTGGGTGTGGTGCCAAAATAAAATAAACCACCAGAGGCTGGAATGATAGTACAGCAGGGAGGGTGTTTGCCTTGCATGCAACCAACCCAGGTTCCATCCCCAGCATCCCATATGGTCCCCAAGCACTGCCAGGAGTAATTTCTGAGTGTGAATCCAGGAGTAATACCTGAGCATGGTCAGGTGTGACTTAAAAAGCATAGATAGATAGATAGATAGATAGATAGATAGATAGATAGATAGATAGATAGATAGATGATAGATAGATAGATAGATAGATAGATAGATAGATAGATAGATAGATAGATGATAGATAGATAGATAGATAGATAGATAGATAGATAGATAGATAGATAGATAGATAGATAGATAGATAGATAGATAGATAGATAGATAGATAGATAGATAGATAGATAGATAGATAGATAGATAGATATCTGGATAGAGAGATAGAGAGATAGAGATAGAGAGAGATAGAGAGAGATAGATGATAGATAGATAGACAGACAGACAGACAGACAGACAGACAGACAGACAGACAGACAGACAGACAGACAGACAGACAGATAGATAGATAGATAGATAGATAGATAGATAGATAGATAGATAGACAGATGGACAGATGGACAGATGGACAAATGGAGGATGGATAGATGGATTAATAAATCAAATCATCGATTTTGTGGAGGTGGAGTGATCATTCAAGAGGCAAATTGCTTGCCTTGTGTATGGCCAATCCTACTTTGATCCCAGCACTGCATGTGTTCCCTTGACTATTGCCAGAATCACGCCTGAGCACAGAGCCAGGAGTAGCCACTAAGCATTGCTGAGTGAGGCCCAACTACCCCACCCCCGGAAACCTTTTATTTTCATTTTCCTTTCATTTTCTATGCCTTTTTCTTTCTTTTTTTTTTTAACTTTTTTGGGTCACACCCAGCAATGCTCAGGGGCTACTCCCTGGCTTTTCGCTAAGGAATTACTCCTTGCAGTGCTTGGGGAACCATATGGGATGCTGGGGATTGAACTTAGGTCATCTGCATGCAAAGCAAATGCCCTACCCACTGTGCTATCACTCTGGCCCAATTCCATGCCATTTTCTACTCCAGTATTTACCTCCAGGATACTTACCTACAGGTGTAAATACTCCTGTATTTACCTTCGTATTCAACCAATTTAACAAAATGCCTTTTCTAATTCCCTTCTTCCAGAAGATCACCAATGTAACATTTGAGAATGATAATGAATCTATTTTTCTTCTTTTGCTGGCTTATATTCACTTAGGAGAAAATTTCATCTCTCTGCAAAATATTATGGGAATACTTAGATCTAACCATTGCATCCCTCCAAAGACTGGTGAGTCAGCCCAGTGCTTCTGATGGCATCATATAGTCCCCTCTGAGTTCCTGAGATACTCCAAAAGCCACACTAACACTAGGAGCCCAACTAGTAGGATGGTGGCCACACACACACACACACACACACACACACACACACACACATTCTCTCCTTTCTCATGCTTTTTTGCTTCTCTCTTTGCAGATGGCTTTCAATAGGACAACACAAAAAATTTATATTTGATTTAGAATGTTAATTCAGAGGTAAATTAAGTTCTTTTAAAATAAGTTTGGGGTTCAGAGAAATAGTATAGTGGGTAGGGCATTTGCCTTGCATGCAGCTGACCTGGGTTCAATCCCTGGCATCCTATATGGTTCTCCGAGCACTGCCAGAAGTAATTCCTGTGTGCAGACCTGGGAGTAACCCCTGAGCATCGTCAAATGTGTTGACCCAAAAGGTGAAAATAGATAGATAGATAGATAGATAGATAGATAGATAGATAGATAGATAGATAGATAGATAGATAGTTGATAGATGATAGATAGATAGATAGATAGATAGATAGATAGATAGATAGATGATAGATAGATAGATAGATAGATAGATAGATAGATAGATAGATAGATAGATAGATAGATGATAGATAGATAGATAGATAGATAGATAGATAGATAGATAGATAGATAGATAGATAGATGATAGATAGATATATATCTGGATAGATAGATAGAGAGAGATAGAGAGAGATAGAGAGAGATAGATGATAGATAGACAGACAGACAGACAGACAGACAGACAGACAGACAGACAGACAGACAGACAGACAGACAGACAGACAGACAGACAGACAGATAGATAGATAGATAGATAGATAGATAGATAGATAGATAGATAGATAGATAGATAGATAGATAAAAATGAGTCTTCTTCCATGGGAAGCTTACCATAGGAAAGGGGGTTGTGGGAAGAACACGGGGACAGTGGCAGAGAGAAGTGGGCATTAAAGTAGGGGGTGGACCAGTCGGCACTCCCACCAACAGTGGATCAGAGTCCCCTTTTTCCCCCACATCCACGCCAGCACTGGTTGTTCTTGCTGTTTTGGATGTGTGCCAGTCTCTGTGGTGTGAGATGGTACCTCATTGTTGTTTTGATTTGCATCTCCCTGATGATTAAAGATGAAGAACACTTTTTCATATGCCTTTTGGCCATTCGAATTTCTTCTTTTTGGAAGCTTCTGTTCATTTCTTCTCCCCATTTTTTGATGGGGTTGGCTGTTTTTTTCTTGTGGAGTGCTACCAGTGCCTGATATATCCTGGATATTAACCCCTTGTCAGATGGGTATTGGGTGAATATCCTTTCCCACTCTGTGGATTGTCTTTGTATCTTGGTCACCGTTTCTTTTGAGGTGCAGAAGCTTTTAGTTTTATATAATCCCATTTGTTTATCTTTGCTTCCATTTGCTTGGTCAGTGGTGTGTCATCTTTAAAGATACTTTTCGTTTCGATGTCGTAGAGCGTTTCTCCTATGTTTTCTTCGATGTACCTTATAGATTCATGTCTGATGTTGAGATCTAGAATCCATTTTGATCTGACTTTTGTGCATGGCGTTAGAAGGAGGTCTAAGTTCATTTTTTTTACATGTAGCTGCCCAGTTTACCCAGCACCATTTGTTGAAGAGGCTTTCTTTGCTCCACGTAATATTTTTTTGCTCCTTTATCGAAGATTAAGTGGTTGTATATTTGAGAATGTGGAAAACAATATGGGCATTCCTCCGAAAACTAGATATTGAGCTCCCATTTGATCCAGCAATAGCACTCCTGGGAATATACCCGAGAGACCGAAAAACACATAGCAGAAACACTATCTGTACTTCTTTATTCATCTCTGCGCTATTCACTATAGCTAGAATCTGGAAACAACCTAAATGCCCGAGAACAGAGGACTGGCTAAAGAAACTGTGGTTCATCTACACTATGGAATACTATGCGGCTGTCAGAAAAGATGACATTATGAAATTTACCTGCAAATGGAGGGACATGGAGACTATCATGTTGAGTGAAATTAGTCAGAAGGAAAAGGACAGATATAGAATGACTGCATTCATTAATACGACATAAATAGATACCAGTGTTTTACTAAATGTGGGAAATGGTAATGGCAGATTAAGACTCATCATTGAATATACACAAAGAGACTTAAGTGATAAACTCTAAATATCTGCAGGGCTAGCCACAATGTGTAAAAAGAAGAGGCAGAGAGATGCAGAGACAGAGAGAGAGACAGAGAGAGAAAGAGAGGAAACTGGGGTACCTGCTATTAAGGCAGCATGGGGGTGGGCAGGAGGGGGTGGGGTACATTGGTGGTGGAAATGGGGCACTGGTGGAGGGATGGGTGCTGGTATACTGTATTACCAAGAACCAATTATGATCACCTTTGTAATTGTATGTTTCACTGTGGTATAATAAAAAATTTAAAAAAAAAAAAATTAAAAAAAAAAAACAGCAAAAAAAAAAAAATAAAGTAGGGGGTGTGGTGCTGGACTATCTCATGTATGAAATCCTATTAGTAACAGTTGCAAACCACGGTCTAAAAATTAAATCAAAAAAGTATTTTTCCTCTCTGAGATGCTGTGTTCTCTCTTGAACATATATATCTCTCGTTCTGTCTGACTTTTCCCTCCTGGATAAGCCCATTATCTCTCTTCAACATGTATTTCTCTTTTTCTGCCCCTGTCCACTTCTGTAAATAAAGTTTTTTCATTAAAAACTGTTTTGCTTTGCTTAAAAAAATAAATGAAATGAGGTTGATTGTGATACCTGAAGGTGATTCATTTTGACAATTTTTAACTGAAACTGTTAAGTGCATGGATTTTGACAGGAACTCACTCAAACCCCTCATTTGAAGGTTTACTCCTCAGAGCAAAGATTCATCATGAACTAGCCAGTCTCAGCACAGATGTGGCCTCATTCTTAAGTAGAGCTTTTCAAAGGGCTTTAATTTTCACTTGACTCCATTTGTCCATTATTCTATGACAGATGTTTTGTATTTTAGTTCATCGGGAGCAAATATTAACTAACTGACATAATTTTGTTAAAGTAGATTTGACTTAGAACATATTTTACTCAGATAAGCCTTGGTTTTTAGTCTCCACATAGAGTTCAGGGATCCTTTATAGTATGTCTACATTACTGAGATGTTATGGTGGCTACATCCCTCTCTTACATAACTCTACATTTTATTTTTTTATTTATTTTATTTTATTTTGCTTTTTTTGGTCACACCCAGCAATGCTCAGGGGTTTCTCCTGGCTCTGCACTCAGGAATTACTCCTGGCGGTGCTCGGGGACCATATAGGATGCCAGAGATTGAACCCGGGCTGGCCTGGGCCCACCACATGCAAAGAAAATGCCCTACCCGCTGGGCTATCGGTCAGGCCCCATAACTTTACATTTTAAAAAGTGCATAAAGCAGGAAATAGTAGTATAGAATCTCTTATCATCTATACTTAATGTGTATCAAAAGGGTAATGTTTAGATCTCTAACCCAGTCGCCTAGTTAACCTAGGTGATAGACATTTCCATGTAAAATTTAGAATAATCTCATCTATTTCTTTAAAAGAATGCTTACAAGTTTTAATAGACACTGCAGTAGACTTCAAGTTCCATCTGGGGAATTTTATGTCCTCTTAAAGATCCAATTATTTTTAGAATCATGCCATAATACAAATTCGTTTATTACCTTCCTTGCTGCTTCTCCATGATCTCACTTATACATTAATAGCTCTGGTATCTGTTAATGATTCTTATCAATTTTTTTCTTGGTGTTGTCAGCAAAATGCAGGGAGCACATTGTAATTTTAAGTTTCTTGACCTCTTTTCTTGAAAATATACTTTTAAAAATGGTACTTTTTTGTTTTTATTGTTACTGAAGCATCATGAAAACTTTATTTCAGTAAATGTTCTTCCACCCAGTAAGGTTATTTCAGCACTCAAGCAGTCCTTCAACTATATTAAAATGTCTGATAGTGCTGTAAATAGCCACAATGTATACTTTATACCTGTAATAGAATTAACCCAAAATGGATCAGCGATCTAAATGTGAAGCTTCATACAATAAAACATATAGAAGAATGAAAATATCTGTAATCTTTTTTTTTTTTTTTTGCTTTTTGGGTCACACCCAGCAATGATCAGGGGTTACTCCTGGCTCTGCACTCAGGAATTACTCCTGGCAGTGCTCGGGGACCATATGGGATGCTGGGGGATCGAACCCGGGCCAGCACAGCCAGCCGCTGCAAGGCAACGCCCTACCCGCTGGGCTATCGCTCCGGCCCCAGAAAATATCTGCAATCTTGATTAGAAAAGGTACTTTACTATTTGGTGGTGGTGGGAACATACTTTCCTAGCTAGTCCTCCTTTTTCACAATTCAGAATCTCCTTAAATTTATTTCATGCAATGTCTGGTAATTTTAATTGTGCTTAGGAAAAAACAGGAAAAATACATCTAATGTGTCTTATTCACTTGTTATAAACTCTGAATAATGTTCTCTCTAAGACTATACAGAGTAACATCTAATGTGTCTTATTCACTTGTTATAAACTCTGAATAATGTTGTATCTATGACTATACAGTGTAGCACAATTTTTTCTAGAGAAGAATCACAGCCTGATGTGACTGACTGAGCTTTTAATTGTATTAAATCAGATTCCATAGGTAGACTCATTTTGGCCAGATCAGTGCATGTATGTATGTCATATGTATTTATGTATGTATGTATGTATGTATGTATGTATGTATGTATGTATGTATCTATCTATCTATCTATCTATCTATCTATCTATCTGCTCTGTGGGTAACACCCGGTGATGCTCAGGGGTTAATCCTGGTGGTTCTCAGGGACCATATGGGATGCCAGGGATTGAACCTGGGTCGACCACATGCAAGGCAAAGGCCATATCTGCTGTACTATTGCTTGGGCCCAGCTTTCCATTTTCTGAATTACAATTTTATAACTTTTTAAATAACTTTTCCTTCATATTTGAGTTTCTAGTACACATTTATCTCCTACTTTGTTCTCAATGATGACTTTTTAATATACTATATATTTTCCCATTCTATATTCATAATGTCTATCAATTATCTATAAAGGATATTGCATTCTAGTGATGTTTCACAATAACTGTCAGCAAGATGAAGAGTCATAGTCCCTGTTGGTTATGCAGTCAAAATATTTTTCTTGAAGGAAAACTCCACAGGGTGTTCCTGGGCAGTAGTACGGAAACTCAATCCATGGATATTTGTCTGGTTGTGCAGCTCAGTTGGTTCAATGCTGGGTGCTGTGAGTTAGTGTGGGAGGGAGGGGACAGCAGGCTCAAGGGTGCCTCTATGAGGGGACCAGGAAATACCAGGGATCAAACTTGGGGCTTTATGCATGCCAGGAACACGTTTCAATGAGCTCTTTGAGACCCTGGAAGAACAGTCTTTCTGTTCATTTGTTTGCTTTTGTACCACACCCGGCAGTGCTAAGGGCTTACCCCTAGCTCTGCATTCAAGGAATAGTTCTGGTGGAATTGAGGGACCGTATGTGGTGCCAGGAATCGAACCTGGGTTGACCTGTTGCGGCAACTGCCCTATCCACTGTGTTTTCGCTCTGTCAGCAGCCTGAGCTGTTTAGACTAATATTATTTCTCTGCCTAAATAAATCTAAATTATTCACTTGATCACTTGACATCCTGTTATTCGTCAATTTGCTTGAGCAGGTGCCAGTAACATTTCCATTTGACCCTAACATGTGCAAGTGTAGCCTAATGGCATCTGGTTGCTTCAAAATACGAAGAGTTTCAAACCGTTCATTCAGAGTCTTGACGAAGAAGTTTGACCGTCTTGTAGGTGGGTGGCCACATGATCTTTTGACATACCATGAGATCCAGTTGGTAAATCTAAATTATTATTCATAGTAAAATCGAAAATAAAGAACCTGCCATGGAGGCGGGCTGGGGAGGGGGAGGGAACCGGGGACTGTGGTGGTGGGAGATGGGCACTGGTGGCGGGATGGGTGCTGCAACACTGTATGACCAAAACCCAAATATGAACTTTTTAATTGTATATCTTTGTAATTGTAAAAATAAAAATTTTAAAAAATTTTTTTAAAAAGATGAAAAAAAAAGAAAATAAAATTATAAGAAAAACTGTTCATCTATATATATTATTTCTTTGGCAATAAATATTTAAACTAAGTTTTCATCTTATATAATATGGTATATTAGATACGACATGATGTATTACTGTGATGCCAGAAACTGTAAAAGACTTGGCCTTTGCTTCAAGTAAATCTCTTTAGAAGTCAATCCAGAGTATCTAAATTTCACAAACTAAAGATATTTCAAAAGTCTGGTAGACATCTCTTTTGAATTTATACTAGAGAGTCTTTCTCAGAATCTCAAAAGTTCACTAACTTTTGGTGCTTACCTAAATATCCATACCAGGATATAGCCAATAGTTGGGGAAATACTAGAAAGTTAATTAATTAGACTTTGAGGGGGTCCAGGGATATCAGGTGAATAACATCATTATAAGAGAAGCAAATGACTACAAATAAAATTTACATGTTTCTAGGGTAAGTAAAAGCAAACTATATAAACATTTCTTTATTACTGGGGCTGTATTCTATAGAATATAGGGAGGTACCCTTTCTGTAATACATTATGCTAAAATAAGGATCTTTCCATCTCAATTTTCTCTACACATCAAAGAGATAGTGCCAATATTTTCTGCTACTAATTACTTTAAAGTTGAGAACTGTGCTTGTCTAGAACCTCCTTAGTCTCTGGATTTCCATCTTAGATTTGGATAAGAGAAGAAACCTCCTGTAATTAGAAAGCTTAAAGGAAGCTGCAGTTATTACTCTTAGAAGGACCAAGGATGATAGCCGATAAGAAGTACTCAGCTGTTCTTTAATCTCTCTGATCTGCATTAAATTGTCCTTAATGCAAACCCTGAGGACGAGGGAAGTAGTAGGTATAGATAATGCCTTACCAGGGATTTGTTTCCAGTTCCCTTTGTGGCATTCCTGTAAGACAACTGAACCTACTCCATTTCTCCTGCTGTCCCCACCAACACCAGGGCAATATCCCGTACCTGTGTGTGGGGCTTTCAGGACCAGTGTCTAGTGGCTAATCTGTGATCCCCCACTTCACTACCAACTCCCATCTTAATGGAAAACAGAGATGAGAAAACTATTAATATCCCATTCCCTACTCTGTGTGTGTGTTCAGTAACACACATTGTTGGAAACACAACTCTTGCTATTTTTATTTTAATGTATTGTCTATTGCTGTTTTTAGCATAGTTGAGTAGCTATGATAGTCTATCTGCAGAAAACAAATTGTTGAATGTTGTTGAAATGTCTAATTCCTATAATAAGACGTGTGCCCCAGATGTTTCTTTTTCACTCATTAAACAGGAACAACTCAACTCCTAACAATAATATAAAGAGGTGACTGATTATTGACACAGTAATTCTTACTAGAGGACTGACTCTCCACCTAGGAATATTTTAGAAAGAAAAGACTGGAAATTTTGTTGTGGAAAATGAGTGAATACGACAATTTTCATTCCCTACTATTCCTCCATGCCACCACTATATACACATATTCTTTTGCCCACATACTTCTATTAACATCAAGCAAAGTCAAAAAACTGTTTGAAAATAAGAGTGTATTTTAAAATTTCACCTGCATGTGAAAATAAAGACTTGTTAAATAACTCCAATTTAATAGACAGGAGACAAGCCTAATCTGTCTACAGTAATAAATAGATGAGCATATTTGGAAAGTAATTGTACTCCTGACACAACTTTAATAAGAGTGCAAGTTTCCCAGGGAAGAGAGATTGATGTAGAGACATTTGTATGGGATCACTTTCAAAATCACTTTTTCCAAAACAGTTGTCTTCAAGAAATATGAATTTAGCAAAAAGATTAAAAGGCTTGATAGTCCAGTGGGTAGGGCATTTGCCTTGCACATGGTCGGCCCATGCTGGCCCAGGTTCGATTCCCAGCATCCCATATGGTTCCCCGAGCACCGCCAGGAGTAATTCCTGAGTGCAGAACCTGGAGCAACCCCTGAGCATTGCCAGGTGTGACCCCCCCCCAAAAAACAAAATAAATAAATAAATAAATAAATAAATAAATAAATAAATGGCTTGAACCCAATGAAGAAATGTGGTGGAGTGGAATTATCTTCCCTCTGAACCATCCTTAACTATCCCAGTGAGACTTTCTTTTCATCCACTGTAGCCAAGAGAAACATGGTCAG
Organism: Cryptotis parvus; assembly: GCA_021461705.1. Lineage (NCBI taxonomy): Eukaryota > Metazoa > Chordata > Mammalia > Eulipotyphla > Soricidae > Cryptotis > Cryptotis parvus. The sequence continues at coordinate 107,574 of JAJIBD010031748.1, forward strand.
TTCACCTATTTTGCTTAACACAATGACCACACTTTGATCCTCATCTTAGTTTTTTAGCAGAATTTAAATATTGATGTACACTACTATAGGAATCTATTATTTCTACAAGCTTTTAGGAAGAGAGTTTAGATTTTCTAGGTATAATATCATGTCATCTGCAATAGTGACAGCTTGACTTCTTCCTTTACATTAAGGATGCACTTAATGTTCTTTTCTTCCTTGATTGCTATGGCAAGTGCTGCCAGTACAATATTGAATAGAAGTGGTGAGAGTGGGAAGCCTTATCTTGCCCCAAATCTCAGGGGGAAGGCTTTCAATTTTCCCCATTGAGAATGATACTTACTGTGGGCTTGTAGTAGATGAATTTGATTATATTGAGGAAGGTTCCTTCAATTCCCATTTTACAGAGAGTTTTTTTTTATCATAAACAGGTGTTGGATCTTGTCAAAAACCTCCACATCTACTGATATGATTATATCGTTTTTATTTTTCTTCTTATTGATATGATGTATTCTGTTGATTGACTTGCAGATGTTGAACCATCCTTGCATTCCAGGGATGAATCCTACTTGGTCATGGTGTATAATCTTTTGATGACTCTTTGGATTCTATTCTTTTTTATTGAAGATCTTAGCATCTGTGTTCATCAGGGAGATTGGTCTGTAGTTTTCCTTTTTTTGACATCTCTGATTTGGGTGATATGAGCATGGTAGAAACTATTTGGGAATGTTTTTGTTTCTTCAATTTCCTGGAAGAGCTTGAAAGGACTGGGACTAGGTCCTTTTTAAATGTTTGGTAGAATTCACTGGTGAATCCGTCTGGACCTGTGCTTTTGTGTTTGGGCAGACTTTAATTACTGATTCAATCTCCTTAATGGTGATAGGTTAGTTGAAGTATACCATCTCTTCTTGTTGCAGACTTGGGAGATTGTAGGAGTTCAGGAATTTGTCCATTTCTTCTAGATTCTCTTATTTCGTGGCAGTCTCTCAAAGTAATATTTGATGATCTTTTGAATTTCTGTGGTTTCTGTTGTGATGTCCCCTTCTTTCATTTCTGATTCTATTTATTTGGGTTCTCTCTTTTCCTTTACATATGAGTCTTGCAAGTGGTTTGGCAATCTTGTTTATTTTTTCATAGAACCATCTCTTTTTTATATTTTGAATTTGTTTTTTGGGATTCCATCTCATTGATTTCCACTCTAAGTTTTATTCTTTCTATTTACCTGCTTGAGTTGGACTCCTTTTGATGATTGCTTTCTAAAATTTTAAGCTGTGAAGTCAGACTGTTTATGATGACCTTTTCCTCTTTTCTGATGAATGCTTGAAGAGCTATGAACTAGCCTCTTAACACTTCTTTCGCTGTATCCCACAAATTCTGGTAATTTGTGTCTTCAGTCTCATTTGTTTCCAGGAATTTTTGGCTTTCCTCTTTGATTTCTCTTACGACCTGTTCAGCAGTGAGCTGTTTTGTTTCCAGGTGCTTGGTATCACTCTCCATTTTTGTGTGCAATTAACTTCTATTTTTAGTTCATCGTGGTCTGAAAAAAATAGATGAAACAATTTCTCTCTTCTTGATTTTATGGAGGTTTGTTTGGTGGCTCAACATGAAATCTGTCTTGGAATATGTTCCATGTGCACTGGAGAGAAATGTGTATTCAGCTTTTTTTGGGATAAAATGCCCTATATATACTGGCTTCTCTATCTGCAAATAACGAAATACAAATTGATATTAAAGAACTGATCCCTTTCACATTTGTGCCACAGAAAACTAAATACCTAGGAATCAGTTTGACTAAGAATGTAAAGGATCTTTACAAAGAAAACTACAAAACATTTCTTGAAGAAATAAAAGAAGACCTGAGAAAATTTAGACCATTTCCTGTTCATGGATTGGGAGAATTAACATTATCAGAATGGTAATACTCCATAGAGCTTCATACAGATTCAATGCCATCCCTGTAGGGTACCCATGACATTCTTCAAAGAAACTGACAAAGACTCCTAAAATTTGTATGGGAATAATAAACCCACATGGATTGCTAAAGCAATCCTTGGGAAAAAAGATGATGGGAGGTCTCACTTTCCCCAACCTCAAATTCTACTACAAAGCACTTGTGATTAAAACAGCATGGTATTGGTATAGAGACACCTGTAGACCTATGGAATAGAACTGAGTATCCTGAAACACTCTCTCAAATATGCAATCACTTAATCTTTGATAAAGGACCAAAAAATATTATGTGGAGCAAAGAAAATCTCTTCAACAAATGGTGCTGGGAAAACTGGGAGCTACGTGTGAAATAAAATGAACTCAGACCTCCCAATAACACCATGGACTAAAACCAGATTAAAATGGTTAAAGATCTCAATGTGAGACATGAATCTATAAGGTACATTGAAGAAAACATAGGAAAAACACTGTACATTGAAGCTAAAGGCCTCTTCAAAGACGAAATACCACTCACAAAGCAAATGGAAGCAACGATAAACAAATGAGATTATTTAAAAACTGAAAAGCATCTGCACCTCAAAAGAAACTCTGACCAAGATACATGGCAGCCCATAGACTGGGAAAAGAATATTCACCCAAAGCCCCTCTGATAGGGATTAATGTTCATGATATATCTGGCACTGGTAGAACTTTACAAGAAAAAAAAAAATCCAACCCTATCATAAATGGGGAGAAGAAATAAACAGAAACTTTCAAAAAGAAGAAATTTGAATGGCCAGAAGGCATATGAAAAAGTGCTATTCATCGTTAATCATCAGGGAGATGCAAATCAAAGCAATGATGAGGTATCATCTTACACCACAGGGACTGACACAAATACAAAGAGCATCATAACTGGTGCTGGCGTGGATATGGGGGAGAAATGGATTCTCATCCACAGCTGCTGGGAGTGCTTACTGGTCCAGCCCCTTTTGGAAAACAATATGGACATTCCTCCTAAAACTAGATGTTGAACTCCCATCTGACCCAGCCATACCATTGCTGGGAATATACCCTGGAGACTCAAAAACACACAGCAGAAACACTATCTGTACTTCTATATTAATCACAGCTCTATTCATGATAGCCAGAATCTGGACACAACCTAAGTGCCTGAAAACAAACAACTGGATAAAGAACTGTTGTACATCTACATAATAGAATACTATATAGCTGCCAGAAAAGATGAAGTCATGAAATTTTCCTGCAAATGAATGGACAAGAAGACTATCATGCTAATTGAAATTATTCAGAAGGAAAAGGACAGATATAGAATGACTGCATTCATAATTATATATATATACATACATACATACATACATACCAGTGTTCTACTAATTGTGGGAAATTATAATTCCAGACTAGAACTCAGCATTGAATATACACAAAGAGACTTATATGTCTGTAGGCCAAGCAACAATGTACAAGAGAAGAGAGAGAGATACAGAGACAGAGACAGACAGAGAGAGAGAAAGAGAGGAAAAGAAAAGAACTTGCTATAGAGGCAGTCTGGGATTTGGTGGGAGGGAATATTGGGACATTGCTGGTGGGAATGGGGCACTGGTGGAGGGATGGGTGCTGGAACACTGTATGACTGAGACCCAATTATCAACATCTTTGTAATTTTATATCTCAAGGTGGTATGATTTTTTTTTAAAAAGTGCATTAACATAAGTAAGTAAATAAATATTGGCATAATTAAATTTATCCTTCAGGAAGTGGTTTCTGTCCCATGTCACAATCAGTAACTTTAGCATCTCTTGATGTTTTTATTCCCTCACTAAGTAGAGTACCCCTTCCTAGTTTTCTGTGCTGATTAGGCTACATGTGCCTGACCTGGGAATACTAGGGGATTTGGCTTGGAACCTCTGACCCTCCATTATCATCTAAACTCTTCCAGATATGATATCATCCAATTCCAGAACTTAGAATACCGTAACTATGCTAATGATTTCCCAGTGATCTTGTTTGCTGTCCTTTGAGTTCTCGTTTTCATTCTGAAACAAAAGTTACAAATGGCACAGACTTCCTAATTTAAGTTAATGTTATTACATCCAACCCAACTTGAAGTTCAAACCCACAGTGTGTTTGCCTGCTGCCTTTCTCTTCAGCCTATTGGAAAATAGTTTTGCCATCAGTAAGGACAAACAACTCCTCTCTCGATATGCTCTGCTGTAGTATATACTATCAGCATCTTCTGTGTATATTGAAATTTCTTTTAACAGAATTTCCTGCTCTAGTCTTGTACCTTTTTACTACCCAGTTCATTCCACACATTACTTGATCACTTGACATCCCATTATTCGTCAATTTGTGCGAGTGGGCGCCTGTAATATTTCCATTTGACCCTATCACGTGCCAGTGTAGCCCAATGGCATCTGTTTGCTTCAGGAATACAAAGAGCTTTAAACCATTCGTTCAGGGTCTTGACAAAGAAGTCTGACCATCTTGTAGGTGTGCGGCCATGTGATCTTTTGACATCCACACATAATTCCACACATAATTCAAAGAAAAAACTGTCTAAAAGTGTGAGTCAGGTCATTTCTTTTTAGCTTGAGGTCTTTCTATTGAAATAAAATTATTTTTACTATGGTCTACAATGATCTACTTCATTTTGTTTGCTCTCCCATATCAGTTCCACTGAAGAGCAGCAAATAGTTTGGCAAGTGAAAAACTATAAGCAGTTTGTTATATTTAGGTTAAAGTATGTGGGACTCTGGATGGTGATGACGATACTGAAAATACATGATGCATCAGCAACTGAGAGGGATTTGAGAACTTAGAAGTTTGGATATTTTTTGAAGAACTTGAACTATATAGAAATTTGCTTTTTTGTGAGACTGGAGCCCGGCTCGCGCCGAGCCCAGCTGACGATGGGATCCCGAGGAGGGCAGATGGGTTTTGGGTGTTGGCCCATCGCCTCTGGGGGTCCCGGAAGCAGCCGGATGAAACTCGCCCATCACACTAGCCACCATCTTCGCTGTCCGGACGCTGAGAAACTGACCCACGACCAGATCAACTGAGCAATACCAGTTCGAGCCCAGATCGCGCGGCCACTTGCGGCCGTGCGGTCCACTAAAATAGTGAAACAGTAATGTCTTTTAATGCACTGTATTCCACGAAGAGCAGGAAAGTTTATCGGGAAGGAGATATAAAGACGAAAAGAAATGACATACAGAATCTGCCAAGTAGTTGAGGTGCGGGAGGGGAGGTGGGGACATTGGTGATGGTAGATGGGTTTGGGTGGAGGGATGGGTGTTGGAACACTGTGGATCCAAAACTCTACATGAGCATCTTTCAATTGTATGTCTAAAATGGTGTAATGATATTTGGGGGGGAAAATAATAAAATTAAATTAAAAAAAAATAAAAATAAAAATAAAAAAAAAAGAGGAGAGAAATGACATACAGAACCCGCCAAGTAGTTGAGGTGGTGGGGGGGGAGGGAGGTGGGGACATTGGTGATGGGAGATGGGTTTGGGTGGAGGGATGGGTGTTGGAACACTGTAGAACCAAAACTCTACATGAGCATATTTCAATTGTATGTCTGGATAAAGAAGCTTTGGTACATCTACACAATGGAATACTATGCAGCTGTTAGGAAAAATGAAGTTATAAAATAAAGTTATAAAATTGTATGACTGGATAAAGAAGCTTTGGTACATCTACACAATGGAATACTATGCAGCTGTTAGGAAAAATGAAGTTATAAAATTTGCCTATAAATGGATGGACATGGAGAAGATTATGTTGAGTGAAATTAGCCAGAAGGAGAGAGACAGATACAGAATGACTGCATTTATTTGCATGGCATAAATATATATGTACATATTATGATACCAATATCCAAGGTCAAGTGAAACATATATCAGGAGGTCTTGTCAAAGGTGGAGATTATCACAAACGTATGGGAGTCAGAGTTTAGGTAAGACAGAAAATGGAACAGGGGGCTAACAATTGTGAGGGTACTAATGCCAACCTAGAACTGAGCATTAAATAGTGGCATAAGGATACAAATGACAACCTTTTAATGTATGTTCTGTAATCCATAGTCTGGAAGGGAAGGAAAAGAGAAAGAGAGAGAAAGGGAAAGAAATAAAGAACCTGCCATGGAGCAGGGCTGGGGAAGGGGGAGGGAACCGGGGATGTTGGTGGTGGGAGATGGGCACTGGTGGAGGGACGGGTGCTGAAACACTGTATGACCAAAACCCAAACATGAACTTTTTAATTGTATATCTTTTATTTGTATATCTCACGGTGGTATAATAAAATACTTAAAAAAAAATAAAATGGTGTAATAATATTTGGGGGAAATAATAAAATAAAATTAAATAAATAAATAAATAAATAAAATCTGTAAAACTTCAAAAACATAAATAAATAAATTCCTGTGGGGGGGGGAAAGAAATTTGCTTTTGTGTATTTTGCATTTCAGGAGTCAGCCACAGGATGAATAGAGGTTTTGTTGTGTGTGTGTGTGTATGTCTGTATATGTGTGTATGTGTAGTCAGATATGAAAAGTTATCTGCTTTTTAAAAATGTCTGAGAGAGCTCCTACACTGATTATCATTTTACCCCATTTCACTTCATTTTCCATATCATTTTACTCCTATAGCATTTTATTTCTTCAGGGAAAATTAAGATTTTTGGAATATAATTGATGTTTAAAATTCTCATTACATTTTAGTAATTCTTAACAATACCAATGTAGACATAAATGTATATTGCCACCAAAAGAGCCTAAATGGAAACCAAGTTAGAATGATTGGGAAAGGTAGCTTTCCTTCTCAACTGGGAAAGAACACAGATGGTGTCTAATTTGTATCTTATGTAAAAGATACTCGAAAACCACTGCCAGGTGGAAGTGGGGAAAAGGGGACACTCATCCATTGTTGGTGGGAATGCCGGCTGGTACAGCCTTTCTGGAAAACAATATGGGCATTCCTCCAAAGACTAGAAATTGAACTCCCATTTGACCCAGCCATGCCACTCCTGGGAATATACTCTGGGAAGCCAAAATATGCAGCAGAAACACCATCCTTACTTTTATGTTCATGACAGCATTATTCACAATAGCCAGAATCTGGAAACAAGAGTGCTCAAGAATCGATGACCGGATAAAAAAGCTTTGGTACATCTACACAATGGAATACTATGCAGCTGTTAGGAAAAATGAAGTTATAAAATTTGCCTATAAATGGATGGACATGGAGAGGATCATGTTGATTAAATTAGGCAGAAGGAGAGAGACAGATATAGAATGACTGCATTTATTTGCATGACATAAATATATATGTACATATTATGATACCGATATCCAAGGTCAAGTGAAACATGTACCAGGAGGTCTTGTCAAAGATGGAAATTATCACAAACGTGTGGGAGTCAGAGGCTAGGTAAGACAGAAAATGGAACAGTGTGCTAACAATTGTCGAAAGTACTAATACCAACCTAGAACTGAGCATTAAATAGAGGCAAAAAGATACACATGACAACCCTTTAATGTATGTTCTGTAATCCATAGTCTGGAAGGGAAGGAAAAGAGAAAGAGAAAGGGAAAGAAATAAAGAACCTGCCATGGAGGCGGGTTGGGGGAAGGGGAGGGAATCAGGGACGTTGGTGGTGGGAGATGGGCACTGGTGGAGGGATGGGTGCTGAAACACTGTATGACCAAACCCAAATATGAACATCTTTGTAATTGTATATCTCATGGTGGTATAATAAAATACTTAAAAAAAAAAGAAAACCACTGCCAGATTTCAGTATCCACTCATGGACCCACTTCTGTGTGAGTATGTGTGTTTTCGTTGTTTTTGTTTGGTTGGGGGACATGCCCGGTGGAACTCAGGGTTTATTCCTAGCTTTGTGCTCACGGCTCACTCTGGAAGGTGCATA
>JAJIBD010031749.1:0-23416 GCA_021461705.1 Cryptotis parvus
CGGCTACTTTCCAGGTCGAGTAGCGGGCTGGAGGCTGAAGTGGAGGCCCATCCATGGCGTCTCTGTGATTAGGTACGTCTACAGAATGCAGGTAATTTGTGTTTCTGCTTTGTGCAATTGGCACTAATGGCACCTGCATAAAATGGAGCCATCTTCCCAAACATGCGCCAAAGGAATATATTTACCAGGCACAAAGGCTAGGAGCAGAAGAATTGAACTCTAATGATAACATGTTTGGGGAGAAGCGATGCACTTAAGTTATTATGTATGAAAACTATTGGTAAAATTGTCAGTCTTGGCTTGTTAGGAGGGAGGAGAGCAGCCAGAACTGTGGGGTATGCGAGTGGGACAAGAGGGAAGCAGAATGGGTGGGAGGACAGAGATTACCAGAAGGAAGGGGAAATGAAATGGGAATTAGAGCCTCTGCAGGCCAATTGAAGAGAGGAATGGGAGTAGATTCCATAGGTCAAAAGGGGGCTTGCAAGGAAGGAGCTCAGAATAGAATCTGGAAGTGGAGGCGCGTTTCACTTAGATTTTCTATACTTCTTAGTCCCTTTCCTTAAATTAATGGAGTCGGCATTTTCCATTTAGTCCCTCAGTCGCTGCATTTCCTCGTGTTCCTGCTGACCCTCTGTTCTGAACAAAACTAGGATTGTTTTCTGTATTGTAGGCATTGCAGGCTGTCTCACCAATAGTGGCGACTGCTTCAGACACTGTGGTTTATGTGTTACTCCTTATGCTTGGACCTTGATGCTGGTTTATGTTTTAAGAGCATAGAATTAACACCAAGACCCTGATTGTATATTCAAAGCAAATGAGGTCTTGGGAGGAAGGGCTGAGGGGTGTCATTGCTGGTGACGAGCTTCGTGATGAAGATGCATTGCTCTTCCTGAGATGTAGGGAGGGAGGTGATCCTTCTCTGCCTCTCACCAGGAAGTGAAGCCACTGGGCTGATGTCCTTTTCTTATGAGAACATGGACAAAATCATAAGAGCAGATCAAGGGGGCCACGGGATGCAGATGGATGGCAGAACAAGGCATTGGGATGTGGGGTCAAAGACATCAGACCTTCACCAATAGTAGCCATGTGTGCTTACATGGACATCAGAAACATCCTTCCTACCATTCCTTTCTAGCTTAGCTCAGCTTGCAGTCTCCCACACTTCATCGAGGACACTGCAAAGAAACCATCTGTGGGCACTGCACCTGCAAGCTAGAGAGTGCTTAGCACCCTTTGGTTTCTGGCATGCCATTCTGGGAATTCTGGAGAAGGCTAGAGGGATCCTTTGCTGGTGGGCAATCACCATTCCCCTCTTATCTCCAAATGGGCAAACAACAGCAGAGGTGGCCTCCAAAGAGATCAAGAAAGTATCTTTGAGAGGCAAACTCTTTTAAAAGAGTTTGCCTCCCACTTGACAAGCCTGGCTAGCTTCTCGTGTTGTATATGATATGCCAAATTCCAGTAACACACTACATTTGGTCATTCCCATGACCTAATATAATGGTTTGAGGCTCTTTATGTTCCTGTAGCAAGCCGATGCCCCTGGCTCTACTGGCATGAGACAGGACATATAGAGATATTACTGGTGCCCGCTCTAGCAAATAGATGATCAATGGGAAGATCGTGATCGTGATCGTGATCTTTGAGAGGAGCCAGAAATCATCTTTCTATCCCTCCCGCCTCTTTCCTTGGAATCCAAAACCAACAACTCCATATACTTATATTCAAATACCAACCATCAAGAATCTTGGTCCAGGCTCTCAGGAAGACCCATATTTCCTCTCCTTATGGCTCTGCCCTTGATTTTCATCTTTCCTGATGTCACCAGCACCCCTAGCCCCAAACTTTGGGGAGATCAGAACATGCTCTGACATTCTCAATCCAACCTTCTTCATCTGAGAAATTTCCAGGAATTACAATGCGAACATTTGAAGACATCATTCATCAACTCTGATCAGTTTTTCAAAGTCAGACTGACATGTGCACAAAGGAACGAATAACAATAACATCAAGGGGAAGAAACCAAGACCTGAATGAAACAAGAAATTGTCAGCCAAGTTGTAAAATAGAACTGGGATTGGAGCAGGCTGTGGGGCTGGCTGGGGCATGGACCCATAGACCAGGAGTCTGAATCACCATTGCTCTGGGGGCTTACAGAGTTTCTTCTCCTTTGTGCCGTTTGGATTCCTTTGCTCCACAGCTCTATATTCTTGAATTGAAACTTCTATCCTTGAAACCTGCTCTCAGTCCTCAGTGCCTCATGAACAGAGGCACAGTTCAACATCATTCTGAATCAGAATCCAGATGGGAACTGAAGGTAAAGCAACAGCAGCACTTCCTGCTGCTGCTCATCCCCCAGATGAGCACTGTCTGGGGAATCAACACAATCCACAATTCTGCCCCTTAGGTGGCTGTAGTGCAGGACATCCCAGAGCCCATCAGAGATGGTGCAGAGGACTGTCCACTACTTCTGCAGAACTGAAGATCCCGTTTCAACACAGAATGGTAGAGGCACACAGACCAACGCATTACTCTGCCCGGACCCCACATCCAGCTGCTTCCCCACGGAAAACAAAAGGTCAGAAGGTGGCTTATTCCTAGGCTGTCTTCAGACTTCACAGGCCATGGTGGTGGGTGGGTGGATGTCTGGCAAACTCAGGTTTTGAAGGACAGTTTTGAAAATAAACATGGTTTCTGCTGCTCTGACTCAAGTCATTCGGACCCAAGACTCAGGATTTAGATCCTGAGTCTGTGGGCTTAGGGGACGTCACCTCAGCTCTCACATGTCTGCCCCATGCACAACTCAGGAGAGACCCCAGACTGGCTGCACAGCCACAAAGCCAGCTTGGGGGACACCACAGAGCTGGTACCTGGAAAGTTCACACCTCTGAGTATCAGATAGAAATGGAAGAACAGGGAGAGGAGCAGGTGGTGCTGAACAGGGGGGCTGCCCTCTGCAGGTGGGTGGAACTTGGAAGGCAGTGCAGGTAGGCGGTGACTCTTGCTTGATCCATTGGTGATTGGAGAAGGAGACAGAGACAGAGCTAGGCAGGCCGGGAGGCTAGGAGTCGCTCCCACACACCCGCTCTCCTACTCCCCGCCAAGCCCGCCACCCCCTTGAGGACATCATCCTTAAAATATATTTCATTTCACAGCTGCATTATGGTCCCACAAAATCCTGGGAATCCAATTTAAGAACAGATTACCTCCTCACTTACTTCATTTGAAGCAATTACATGTTAATTTTCATTGAAACCAGCCTAATGCATACCAATCTGATGCGGCAATCTCATTTGAATACTTAAGGGAACATCCCAGGGTTTGGGGACTCCAGAAATTTATATTTAAAGGGCCCTTTCTTCATTCTTGGCCTGGGTGGGTGCTCCTCAACCTAGCCTTTCCCTACATTCCCCCCCCATACCACTCTATGAACCCCATCGACGTCCTCCCCAGGAGACAGGCACTGTCCTTGGAGAGGAAACCCAAAGCGTAATGAAAGTTCCGTCTTCCCTCTGCCATCTTGGCTGGCTGAGTGTCACATAAACACAAACACCTCCTTGGGGTTTCGTCTTTCCTCGGGAGCTGGAATGTATTCCAGGCCTACTCTATCAGGCAGGGGTGGGGAGCACAGCCTCAGCCTCTTCTGGGCCCCAGATCTACACACAGTCTGGGCTGCACCAATCTTAATCCACTGATAACGACACGTTATATTCTCAGCCACCCACCTAAGGCGGATACCTTCCAGAAAAGCCCTAGACATTGATTTGAGCCCCTGGTAATATGACTCAGGCACTTCAAAATCAAATGGTCTTTTAGTTTTTAGGTAAAAAGGATTTTTCTCTCTCTTTCTCTGTCTCTTGCTCTCTCTCTTTCTCTCTCAAAAAAGCTTGTGTCTTAGTTGTTGCATTTCCACTGAAGAAAAGAACGGTTTGAAGCTACAGTTTAATTAGATCATAGCACAGTAAAGGAGTCTGGGATGATGGCAGTGATGTTCGAAGTGTTTTATGTTGGGTGGTAATTAATCTACGCAGACATGGTGGCTGGCAGATGGGAGTGTCAAGATTGATTTCGTTCAAGATAATCCAGAGTCATGGGTCCCAAAGGGGATCAAATACTTCCTCTGTTTGGAATTGGGTCCTGGGGGCATGCAAATGAGTAAGATAGACACCCACAACTGTTGGATCCTGTTGGGCTACAGGTAGGCCAGGCATCCAGTACAGGCTGGTTCTGCCCAGCACCTGTGACTCTACCTGTGCTTAGAGTCAGGGACTGAGCAGCAAATCAAAGAAAAAGAACACAAGCCCTCAAAGGTTCTCAGGGACCTTCACAAACAAAGAGATTAGAAAATCCAGCAGGGATCCTCCTAGGGCAAGAGCAGGGATGGGTGGAAGGAGGTAGCGGAATGGAAGACTTTTGTCCCTCGGAGGAATAGCCAGCATGGGGATAGAGTCTCAGTGAGAGTGGCATGGGTGACTGCGGGACTCTATGCACATCCAACATCCCCAGGCCCACACCAAGGCATTGCCCTCCATTGTGCAAAGCGGATTGTCATTCTACCAGAGAAGCTTGGAAAAAAGCAAAGGTCTCCCACATAATGAATGGTGGTGAGACAGTCCGGAGGCCCAGATGGGACTGAACAGGGCATGATGATGTTTTCTAGGCTTTTATTTTAACCCCCATCATTCCTTCCTAAGACTTTTCTTTTTCTTTTGTTTCTCTTTTTTGGGTTACACCCTGTGATGCTCAGGGGTTACTCCTGGCTCTGCACTCAGGAATTACTCCTGGGATTCCAGGGATGGAACCCAATTCAGCCAGGGTGCAAGGCAAATGCCCTCCCTGGTATACTATAACTTCCGCCCTTTGTCTAAACTTTGTCTATATAAACAACAGGAAAAACAGAGACCACGCCCACTTTCTCTAAGGAGCTTGAGGAACCTCTTCTGTTTCCATCTGCTGGTGCTGGAGGCTTTATCTGTGGGAAGAATGCAGTTAGTTGTAAGTAAAAGTGAAATATATGTTTTTCTCTCTTTACACCTTAAAAAATAAAATAAAGTTGACCCAAAAAAAAAAAAAAGAATGCAGTTAGTTAAACATCAAAGAAAAACGAGTTTAACAAAACTCTTCATGTCTCATTGGAGTTTGTGATGCAGGAATGAAACGAGCTGAGCACGAGTCCCGCAGGCACTGTGGACTGCTCTGGCCGGAGTGGAGAGAGATTGCCTTAAATGATGGGTGCTGGGAATAGTTTCACCTTTTGCGGAAACCTGCCCAGTGTCATGGAGTCCCCCTTCCCCCATTAACCCTGGTTCTTGACTGTCACTGTTTCATAAGAAGTTTCTCAGAGGGGTAGCTAGTGCATCCACTCTCCCTGATGGTGTCAGCGATGTGGGCTGGAACTCAGACCCCAGAAAGTGACTCTGGGACTCAGTCCCTCCTGCAAGTAAGTCCTGCACACAAACCCTTTGAGATGCTCCCCTGACTAGGGACGTGACTGTCCTTTCTTCCCTAAACTCTCAATTCATTTCTTCACAGGATTTCTAATTAACTGAATACTTTTCAACTTCAATTTCCAGACGTGGCCAACACCCAGCACAGTCTATCCAGATCTTCAGTTCATGGCAGCTGAGGAGCTGACTAATCTGTAGTTCTTAGTTGTAGCAGTGAGCTGGACCGAGACTGGAGGAAGATGAAAGGAAAGGTGCTGGAAAGGCGCAAGGCACTTCCAAGCTGTTCAGCTTATTAGACTCCTGACAAAGACTTGGACTTGAGCCCTAGCAATGGTATAGCAGGTAGGGCATTTGCCTTGCATGCAGCCTACCCAGGTTCGATCCCCAACATCCCATATGGTAACCTGATCATTGCCAAGAATGATTCCTGAGTGCAGAGCCATGAGTAACCTCTGGCTCTAGACTAGCTCAAACCCACAGCTGGGCAAATGGGGAATGGGGAGCCTCTCCCGACTCCCAACTCTGGGAAGACTTAATGAAAGCTGGGTACTGGGAGGGAAGCAGCAAGCAACATAACTGTGTAGGTCACTCAGAACCACAGAGTGGGGTGCCAGTGTTCTGGGGATGGGAAACTGAGTCACGGAGAAGGGTCTCAGCTCAGGGCTGCTCAATGACCCTGGGGCCTCCTTTTCACAGAGTCTGCCCACTCTCAGGAACACCTTTTTCCATTTTGTGCAGGGCACACTTCCTCCACCAACCCTCCCTCGACTTGTCATGACAGGGAGCTGCGCCCCGGCTTCCAGAACACCTAGCCCACACATTGAAAGCACGACCCCAGGTGCACCAGTAGGGGCTCTTAGAACAAAAAGCATTCAGTGTCTCCTGCTGAACAAAATAGGGGCTCTTAGAACAAAAAGCATTCGAGTGTCTCCTGCCTTTACATTCACCCCTTTACTCCCTGCCCCCACAAATAAAAAATAAACGTCACTCTGCCTTTCAGCACATCTGATCACCCGCTGGTCTTCCACATCCTCTCATCTTAAGGAGGTGAAACTAGAGAACCCCAGGCTGCAATCCATCACTCTGAAGGGCCCTTGCAGTTCCGCCGCTTGTCTCTTCTCTGGACTCTCAGAGGAATGTGTTACATGAACAGAAGGCGTGAAGCAGAGTCAGAGAAGGTGTGTTTGCTTGGGTCCCATATCATTATTTTCTGAAAATAAAAAGCTTTCACTTCATGAGAAGCTTATTTACGATAATGTGAACAAGACAGGATGACCAGACTCTGCAATTCTCTCTAGTCGGGGGTCAGGAAGGGGCATGTTCTAAAGAGGAATCCAGGTCGCCCAAAATACATCAAATGCTTTCATGGGGCAAACGCATGTTGAAAGCTGCCCCCACCCCCACCTCATGCCAGGGAGCCAGGGAGCCAAAGCGCCTTGACACGGGCCTTGTACAACACTTGCTCTTTATTTTTAAACATTTTCAGATGTCATGTCTAAGGCTAGATAAGACCTTTTCAATAACATTCCCTATTTACACCTCTTTTTTTTTTTTAAACAAAAGTGCATGTCTGAATAGAAACATATCTTCAAAGGGTGCCTTTTTTAAGAAACCATAAGACAGAGAGAAAACTGTGTGGATGATGAAACAAGTTGAACTGCACAGTAAGTATGAAGGGAAAATATGGCCCAAAGCAGAAGGAAAGAGACATGAAAGAAAGGGAAGGTGTGCAGCAGGGGTGGGCAGAATTGTGGCTCGTGCCAGAAGTTTCTGAAGCTCTTTGCCAGGTTTGAGCCACACCAGCTTGTTGACTGTCAGCTCTTTTGGAAACTCCTGAGTGTACAATCTCAAAGAATGTAAGTGGCGGCAGGGGGACCTTCATAGCTCTGCTATGAGCTGGGAAGTAACATGGGGGACCAGGGGGGACACCCTATTTACCATCTCCCAGTAGCTACTTGACCAGCGAGGCATCAAAGACAACTCCAAGGTAGGTTCTGGGGCCTCAAACCTGGGGGCCTCTAAGCAAGTCAAAGAGAACTAAGTGCTTTCCTATGAGGTGTATCCCCAACAAGAGGCAATTTTCTTTTTCCTTTCTTTGTTTCTTTTGTTGTTGTTGTTGTTGAAGGGGTTTGAGTTACACTCCACAGTGTTTAGAGTTTATTCCTGGCAGTGCTCAGGTACCATGTGGATAGAATCTGGATCAGCCATATGCAAGTGCCTCCTGGCAGGGTTTGGGTAACCATATGTGATGCTGGGGATCAAACCCAGGTTTAGTGTGTATAAGGCAGGCACCCAAGCCCTGTGGTATCTCTCTGGTCCCAATGTTAGCTATTTTCTTAACTCCCTGAGCCAAATGCCCCCATCTGGACACTGAGTACACTCACTGATAGCCCAGCCCTAGAACCATCCAAACTCTCTGGAATGGTGATGAGGCTGTTTGCACCAGGCAGGAAACTAAAGCCCACATAACCGTTTTGGAGCTCTTGCTTCTAGCACAAGCATCCACAGTGCATGCATTTGGAAGCAGGGGAAGTAGCATTTGTATGTGGAACCCTGGGTTGGCTAGGCTAAGAACAAAAATTCAGGCCAGGAGTAAGTGAAGTAAGCTTTCTTCTGTGATCTCTGACAAGAAAATACTATTTAAATTCAAATCACAGAGACATTTATGACAACCCTGGTTATGACTCCAAAAGCCATTTAAACTACAAGGCTCTGGCAAAGTCTCTCCTGGCTTGCCCAGGTGAGGGCGCTGAAGGGGCGCTCACACTGCCAGCACCCTGCAGGGTCAGTCAGGTCCCGCTGGCCCATGATTGCAGGCAATTTTCCAGTTTACATATTGCTCACGAGAAGGCCGTGACTGGAAGGACAGGGAGGGTTACCAAATTGGAAGAGTAAACATGTGACAGTATGGGAGAGGGTGCTGGCTGGCTCTCCAATGGAGTGACATTCCCTCTCTGTCAGAAATCATAGTGGAGCTGGTCCAGCGGACCCAGTCAGAATCTCAAGCGCCATCCAGGGCTGTGCTGGAGGTAACAAGATGCTTCTCGACTGCTCCCTGGACTGTGACCTAGGAGGATTATCCCAGTAATCCTTGAGTGGAGAACAGAGTGCTTCTAGTTTGCCTTGAGACCAGGCTGGACCTGGAGGTAGCTGTCTCAGGGAGTAATCCCAAATCCAGAAGACTTTACTCTTGTTTTGGTTTTTGAAGCCACATTCAGCTGTGCTCGGGGCTTATATCTGGGGAGCTCAGGAAGACCTACAGGGGAGTAGGGGCGGGGAATCAAATCTGGATTGGATGCATGAAGGACAAGCACCTTACCCACTGTACTATCTCGGTGGCTCACTCCAGAAAACTATTGTCAAGGAAAGGAACTGAACTTCTGTGAAATGTCCCAGGCTTGGTTAGAGTTTATTAGAACCAGATGGTACCTTGAGGCCCTCTAAGAGCCCAGGGTTCTTAGAGGTTTTCAAGCTTCCTTGGTCTCAGGTTTCAAGCTTTTATCTGAGGAAGCATGGTTTCCAAAGGAAGTTTTTGCCAATGGTTGTTGGGATAGGCACAAGATGTATTCCATGTGATTCTGTAGCAAATCAGAGGATTTTTCTAACCCATTAGTTACCAAATGGATAATCTCTGAAAATGTTTTCTTCTTCCAGTTTCCCTTCCTCTCTCTTTCCCTCTACACCACTGCAACTATAAGTTAACTGTACCAAGCTACACAAGACGTCAGAGGACTCAAATGTTAAAGGACACTGGTTTCTTTCATTTCCCAGCAAATACTTCAGTGTGGATAAGACAGTGATGCAAGGTCTCCTCTCTTGTGGACTGTTCAAGGCACATTCGCTTCAGAGCACTGCCTCAGTCTGGCCCACACACAGACTAGAAAGTCCCACATAAAGGAGGCCATGCACTGGGCAAGGAGGGAAACTGGGGGGTGGAAGCTTCCAGTCAATTGGAGGGTAAGAGGGCAAAGAGAAAGATGGGATGACCTTTGTGGTATGGCTGAGCAGATACCGACAATCTGAGTCTTATTCATCCTATGTTAAAGCAGTCAACTTTCTCTCTTCCTCTGCCAAAAATGCCTATGTTCTAACAAATGGGTCACCTTTGGCCTCCATTGAGAGTCATGCACAAACTCGCTGGCAATTCATGGTAAGGAATTCTTACTAATAATCACCCTTTAGAGAGCTGACCCCAGTCCTGCTTGGTATTGGCTAAATGGTGGGTGCAAGAAAATGTATTCTAGCTTACCCAGAGGTTGTAAGAAATGTATTATATCTCATCCAAAGGCGCAAGAAATGTGCTTTCTTATTCATAGAATTTCAGTAATTAAGCCTTTCACTATCATTTTTACTGTTATTTCAGTAAGTTCGATTTTTTAGTTTGTTATTCAGAGGGGTCTACCCTGTGGTACTGGAGACCAAGGAACTACTCTGGGGCTATGTGGCTCCAGGGCTGGACCTCAGGACCTCACACATGCTATCATGTGCTCTTCCACCTGAGCTCTCCTGCCAGCCCTGACTTCAGACCTTTTGGAGAAGCAGTTCATGAATACTTTTCCATACCAAAACAATTGACATTATGACCCTACACAGTGGTACTGTCTCCTGGAGCACTTAGGACTGTCAGATTAGACATAAGGAACTGGATCAACTCTTCCTAATGTCCATCTTAGTGTTTAAATCTTGGCTGCACTAGCAGGTATTTAAGCTTATTAAAGATATCTCAGGCTCCTTCTGTTCACTTCTCCTGTGCTGAAGAATGTTAGTTAGATTGAAAGGATTTTCTCCTTCTCCCTCCTCCTCCTCCTCCTCCTCATCCTCCTTCTCTTCTTCTTCTTCTTCTTCTTTCTCCTTCTCCTTCTTCTCTTTCTCCTTCTCCTTCTCCTTCTCTTTATCTTTCTCTTTCTCCTCCTTCTCCTTCTCCTCCTTCTCTCTTTCTCCTTCTCTCTCCTCCTTCTCCTTCTCCATCTCCGTCTCTCCTCCCTCCTCCTTCTTCCTTCTTCTTCCTCTTCCTTCATCTTCCTCCTCTTCCTCCTATTCTTCCCTCCTCTTCCTCTTCCTACTCTTCCCTCCTCTTCTTCCTCTTCTTCCTCCTCCTCCTCTTCTTCTTCCCTCTTCCTCATCTTCCTCTTTCTCTTCCTGTTCCTCATCCTTGCCTGCTTCCTCCTTCTTTCCCTCTTCCTCCTCCTTCTTCTTCCTCTTTTTCTCCCTTCCTCCTCCTTCTTCATCTTTCTCCTCTTCTTCCTTTTTATTCTTCCTCTTCTTCCTCCTCCTCTTCCTTTTCTTTCCTCTTCTCCTTCCCCTTCCCCTTCCTCTCCTCCTCTTTCTTCTTTTTCCACACCCAGCAATGTTCAATTATTCCTGGCTTTACATTCAGGAATTAATCCTTGAGGTGCTCGAGCCCATTTGAGATGCTGGGTATTGAACCCAGGTTTGACCCGTGAAAGGCAAATGTCCTACTGATGTAGCTATTGTTCCAGTTCCATGGAAGAGTTTTTCTCATAAGATTTTGGGGAAAAAAAAGTTGGTGAGGTTCAAACTAGGTAGTGAGGGAAAAAGACAAAGCAAAAGTGACTTTCTTTAGAAAAAATAAATAAATAGTTAATAGATACATATAGTTAACGTGGTGTGTGTGTGTGTGAAAACTCTTGGAACCTCTTTGTTTCAGGCTGATACTAAGTGTTGAATTGTACTTTTTTAAAAATATTTTATTATGCACATTTTGGCCTCTAAGTGTATGTGTTGCAATCCACAATGTGTAAGAGAGGGAAAAAAGAGAGAGAGGGAGAAAAGAGAGAAAAAGAGATATTGAACCTGCCATAGAGGCAGGCTATGGGAGGGGGAGAGAATTAGGACATTGGTGGTGGGAAATGGGCACTGGTGAAGGATGGGTGCTGGAACACTATGTGATTGAAACCCCAAACATTAAAACATTGTATTGTATATCTCACAGTGGTATAATAAAATATTAATTAAATATATTTCTTCTGCTACCATGAGATATAAATTACAAAAAATGTTCATGTTTGGGTTTCGTCATACAGTGTTCCAGCACCCCTCCTCCCAGTGCCCATTTCCCCATCCCCAAGCCTGCCTCTATAGCAGGTTCTTCTTTTATCTTTTTCCTCTCTCACTCTCTCTCTCTCTCTTTCTCTCTTCCTTCTCTCACATTGTGAATTTCAATACATCCATTTAGAGGTTATCATGTGTATCTTTTTGCTCAGTTCTAGGCTGGGAATATCATTTTCGGATTATTAGCACACTTGAACTGTACTTTTTGTCTCTGGCCAGACAAAGTGAGATTTCCATGTTGCAGTTTCCCTCCAGGAAGAGTCAAGTGAAGAGATGACCGGGAATATTTCCAGAAACAACTCAACACTGAACCAGTTAAAATCTCAGCACTATGCAGAAATATAGCATTTTCGTGTCATTCAAATCGGAAATAGCCTCACATTCCCTTAAAATTACTTCTGGTTGCAAATTTTTCAAATCAACTTTGAACTGTGATGATTGTGGGAAGTCACAGAGCACGGTGCAGGCAAGGGAGGATGTTCCAGGGTCCAAGCTGCTGGGCTTAGGAGGGGACAGGTAGCATGAGTGCTTTCTCCTGCATTCACTCTGCCATGTCTCAAGCATGAGCTGACAGCAGCCTCTGAGGACAGAGCTGTCCTTGCGAGTCGCGAATGGGCTTTACAGAAACTTGAAAAAGAAATATCACACTCTGACTGTCCGGTATTAGGAGGGTGAAGATCAGGACAAGGGAGCTTATCTTTTCTATACTCCATCAGTCCTTCACTCTAAATTGCATTGTTGGGAGACACTGAGGTGTAGCTTAGACAAGATCCCCACTTTTCCTCCTGCCCAGATTATATAGTGATCTCATGGGCCTCACAACTTTAGCTTCAATAATGGCTCTAGAGGCCCCATAAGGCACGGAAGCTAGAGAGGGGAGCCCAGAGGGCTGGTATTCATGAAACTTCATTCTTTTAAAAAGGAACTCCAGCCCTAAAAACCTATTAGTGAGTGAAGGCAGCACAGGCAGAACTCGGGCAGAGGCAAGGCTTGGTATCATTCAAACAGGGCTGAACCACTGTGGAGGGGTGGCAGGTGAGCACAGGAAAACAATGTACATGGGAGAGAGATAAGGGGGTCTTCACTAGGGTCCTAAGGAGAGTATAAGTGAGAGGAGAATTGGGACTGAGTGGATAAACATATTAACTCTTATTTAAAAAAAGTATCCTTGGGGTGTGAGAGATGTTGGTCAGCCAGTAGAACTTACCTTGCTATATTGACCTGGGTTCTAATCAATACCACATATTATCCACTGAGTGCAGATCCAGAAGCACACACTAAATATGGGTATGGCTCATAAGCAACATTTAAATAAAAATAATAATAAAAGGTATCCCTTGACTTTTATGTCTGTGTTCCATTTTTGGGGAGCACATCTGTTGGTACACAAGTCTTACTCCTGGATCTGTGTTCAGGGATCAAACCTGGTGGACTTGGTGGACAATATGTGTGATGCTGGTGATCAAATTCAGGTTGTCCATATGCAGGCAAACACCCTACCTGCTGTACTACACTCTTGCCATGATATCCATGATTTTTTAAAGGTATCCACAGGAGTATACAAAACCATCAAGGCAGTGGGCCCATCAGTGAGAAAACTCCCATGGTGTGTCACCTTGGATGATGATAATCTTTCCTAAGAAGCTGGGAAGCTATAGATCAAGGAGTAGGTATGCTGGATTTTGGAAGACCCAACAGGAACTTATGGCTGGACAGGAACGGAGAGAGAGCAGGACTGAAGGCAACCCAGTGAACCGAAAGAAAGGCCCATTTTCATGCATTCTTGGTTCCAAAGCAGCTTACGGTGGAAGGCACAGTGTCATGACCAAAATGGAGCAGGAAAGCGCCGAAGTTGGGGGTACTCTACCACATAATTTTCTTCTCAGCCTGAAATCGGTGAGAATGTTGGGAGTAAAGACATTAACCTTGTGGAGAACATCTCTAGAGCATGTGTACAAAAATGAAGCAGTACAATTTAGAGACAAAATCCACAGCACCGGCATTCAAGATGATGTTAGGAGCTGTGCAGTACAGTGGTACTGACCACCACCCAACATTCAGTCAACCTGGGGATGGATCCCCCAGCACTGTATATGACACCTGGGCCCCACCGGGAGCAATCCTTGAGCACAGAGTCGGGACTAAGCTCTGAAGGCACAGCTGGGTGTGACCCCATCTCCCACTAAATAAAAAGAGTGTTAGGAAACGAGAGTGCCCAGTGAAGAGTCAACAAAAGAACTAAAACTAAATTTTATCACTAAAAATTGGCATTTGTAGATTTAGAAACAAAAAGAAAAATTAGAAGTGTTTTTAAAAATATTTAGAAATTTTAAGAATTTTCCAGAAGAAAATAGAAATGTTTTAAATTTCTATGCAATGAGAAGATATTTATCTCATGTTGTAAAAAGGAGAAACCTTCTATTTTCACTGAGCTCTACCTGAGGAACAGACAAGAAAAACAGAAATGGTGTTACCAAGTAGGAGGAAGGTTGGGTTGATGTCGTATTGCCTCCAGCTGGAAATCCAGGAAGACTTGGTGAGCAGTCAGAAAACCTGCTGTTGCTCTATTTATCAATTCATGTGGGAGCTGTGGATCTTTATTCTAAATACAAGGACTAATGCAGGACCCTGAAATAAATCAATATCTGTTAAACAGAATAAGTACATGTCACAGAGTTTAGGGGTTGTCGGTTTGGGGATGTTGCATAATCAAAAACTTGTAGAAATTCACTTCATAGATCCTTAGGTCTTCACGACCTTTGAGAAACAATCTGAACCTATGTTCACTCCTGAACCTATGTTTATAAAGATGTAACTTCACGTGGGGCTAAACCATGCCATGCTTATGGAAGAGCTAAGCTTCTCTACGGCACCACGCCTCTGGATTACTCAGAGAGGCGAAGAGTGAACACTGGGGGCAAGTAGAGATTTATGAAATCATCACACAGCCACAGCTCCTGGACTCTTGACATTTTTAAACAAACTCACTTTCATCTGAGTTATCTTTCTCCAGTCTACAGACAGTGTAGAGGAGTGGCTGTGGGCACCAGCAGATGGGACCGAGAGGGAGGAAGTTCCACCAATGCCAAGTGAGCAAGTGAAGGCCAGCCTGGACACCTTCTGGCGGGACCTTTGTTTACTAATCCTGTTCTTGGCAGCTCGGCGGTGCAGTCACATGCACTTCTCCCCACGGGCTGCTTAATTGCTGCCAGAGGGGAGAGTTTGACCCTGCGCCAGATGGTCAAATCCCAGTGCCAGTGAACCCTACCACTTTCCTGGATCAAGAAGCCCAGTTGCCTCTTCTGAATATGCTCCCTCTCTTCCTTTGAAAGACCTCCCTGATGAACATCACCTTGGAAAAGGTGAAGTGGAAATATCAAACAAAAGCAAGAGGAGGAAGAAAGTGTGAAGAAGGGAGGAGGGGTGAGGTCTTTACCTCCTCCTCTTTCATTTTCCCAGAATATGAATATGTTTGTTTATAACTCAACATTCAGACTAATTGTTATTATTGGCTGAAACTTTCAAGTAAAAATGTAGAGTCAGAAGCAATATTATGTGGGATAATGGCAATTGTTTCGCTTCAGGGAACATGTAAATGTGGTGAAACTCCCTTTTCATTCACTTATTACAGACCAACACCCACCTACCTATAACCCGCAGAAGCATGAGATTCCCTACCACCTCCATAACACTCCATTTCCAGATGCTTTTATGAGAGAGGCAGGCCTTAGCTTTAGTGCAAGAGTTACTGCAAGTTGTGGAGTCAGGTTTCTACCCCATCACCTTCCAATACAGTGGTGCCCTTCTCTTTCAGTTTATATAAGGATAAAAGATGGAAGGCACTGGAGGTGGGCTTTACCAAGCCAAGGATTACAACATGAAGCAATCAGCTCTCTCTGCTAGGAGGCCACCCATCAGACCTGCGAGAGCTTGCTTACCCTGAACCAGCCAGACAACCAGTCCCGCACCCAAACCTGGGCTTCTGGGGTGTCACGTCAGATAATCAAAAGATGGTTAGCCATGTGGTGTGGTTGCAGGACTGCCTTCACAGACCTGGAAACTTCTGATAAATGCTTCTCTGTGGGGCCTTGATCTTTGTTTGCTTTTGTTTCTTATCAGGTTTGCTTCACTCTCTTCATTCTTCTTAACAAGATTTTTAACTCTGAGTACGTTCTTAATTTAGTCCTGTCCCCATCTCTCCTTTCTCGCCCCAGTCATTACACCCTTCTATACTATTGGAGTACTTTTCTGTTGTCTTGGATTCCTCACGTTTCTCTCTAAGGGATGGTTTTAATTATCTCTCTTGCATGTGTGCGATAGGCCTCTAGTCTGGCACAGCATTTTCAGCTGATAACTAAATGCACTGATTAATTCTGAACTTACAGTGTCACATTTCAGTGACTTTCTATGCCCAGTGTTGCCATTCATCTTCAAAAAACAGGGGTGCAGCTTCAGAAAGCTGCAATCCTCTTTAAGCTGGGCAGACACCTTTTATCCTGACCTAAGCTCTCTTAGCTAGACTCGAAATTCATCCGAGTGAACCATGTCTTCAGAGGGCCAGGAATCTGGAGTCGGGCAAGTGAACCTGGTGGAATTGGGGAGCTCCTTGTGGTGGGAGAAGCGGCTCTGCTCGACCCAGAACATACCAGGCTTCCTCATGCAAACTAAACTGGGGCTCTCTTCCATCCCCGCTTTAAATAATTAATTTTAATGAGTTGGAGTATTTTAAATCTTGGCTTTTTTTTTTTAGCTTTTTGGATCACACCTGGTGATACTCAGGGTTACTCCTGGCTCTGCACTCAGAAATTACTCCTGGCAGTGAGGGACCATATGAGATGCTGGAGTACTAGAGCCCATCATGCAAGGCAAATGCCCTCTCCACAAATCTGTGGCTATTTACAAAAATAACTCACAGAATGTTCATTAAGTAACTGGGAAGTAACAAATCTCTATTTCGATGGACAGAATGGAAGGAGAAAGAGAGGGAAGGGAAGGAGGCAAGCAGAAGGAAGCAAACAGGTACTTCACAGACATATTTCTTAGCCCTGCCTGTGACATTATGCTGGTGTCTCTTCCCACATGTAGCTCATCAGCCTACTGCACCATCTACTTGTACATCGCCGCCTGATCCTCTGGGGCATGCCCACTGATGTACTAATTAAAGCCACAGGTGCCAAAAGAAGGATGCAACTGCAGAACAGTGATTTGCTGGAGCACCACTTGGTCTGCACAGAGAAGACAAAAAGCATTTTCAAGTATCTTCTGTCCATCACCTGTTCTAGCCTGTGACCCATCTTTTTACCATGGCACCTACCATACCTGGCTTAACCCTCTCACTCACTCACCCAGAAAGCATGAAAAGGGAGCTCAGGGAAGGAGATCAGAGAAAGCTGCAGCACGTATTCACTCACCTCTCCAGCCATGGGCGAATCGTGAGCCTGGATGCTGCCTCTGCATGCAGGCGACACAGGCAGGTCAAGAAAGGTCAGATGGTGTTTTGGGGATCTTTGGAACTTTTCCTTCATCTACATCCAAATGAATGAAGGGAAGAGAATAGCCAGATGAACGAGGAAGCTTTTTTATAGCACAACTTTGGCTGTGTGGTAGGTGTGGTGGACCCATCAGAGGTGCAGGAAGAGAGGTTTTGCAAACACTTGTGTTCCTTAGCTGCACCTGCCCTAGGCTCTGCCACAACCAAATGCCCAGATGGCCGAAGTGCAGGAGCACTAAGAACCTTCACAGAGCAGCTAAGGTACCTTCCCTGGTGCTTCCCTAAAACGTTGGCCCCAAAGGATGGTGAATGGATACAATCTGGCAGAAAAAGTGCTCATCAGTAGCTGTCAAATTCACCTCAAATATAGTGGCCCTAGGGAGGCCACTAAACATAAGATACCGGTAAGACCCCTGTCCAGCAGGAGGTCTCCCCAGAGAAGCATCTGCCATGGATGTGCATATGCCATGGTGCACAGAGAGATCCCTAGTATCACTGCATTGAGCTTGCAAATGGCAGAACCTCTGGCCATATTTATCCTTGATTTACCACACAGGGAGCAGAGACATTCTGCAGGAAGTCAAAGAGGTAAACATCATGCGAGGTGCTTTCCAGGAGTCACTGGCTTAGTTTGTACACGCAGGAAGGCACCTGCAATGATCTTGCACTGTCATGCCTGGGTTCTTTATGGCAGGGGAGGAAAAGCCCTTAATATTTGCTTTGGTCCACAGAAGAGGACTTTGCCCGTTCCCTTCTCTTTCCAGTCTCCTCAAGCTCTTACTCAGGAGTGCAGCTCTAGTACCCAATGAACCCTGAGTAGAGCAGGGTTCTACTCTATTGGACAAGGGTGCCCTAGTTGCCTGGGCTCACTGCCAGCTCACACTTAAGGGCTCTCAAGTCCCCTAAGCCCAGTTTAAAAACAATTAAGTCAGATGCTGATGATACTTACACTGCAGATGGAAGGAAAACTGTCTTGACCTCTGCTTAAGCTCACTGAACAGAGACAGGAAATGGCTGTGAATTCCATCAGAAAATCTCAATGGGAAGAATACATCATGCATGGGTTTTTGGGGCTCATAGGTTCCCAAAGGGTCCCAGCTGAGCAAAAGCTGGTCAGGGGATGTGGCACAGCAGCCGATAAAGGCAGAGAGAGAGAAGTGACTGGGAAAGTTATGGACACATGAAACTCAAGAAGTGGACAGGCAATGGGTAATAAGAGATTCAGGTAAGTCTGCCCAGTGGGGAGTAGCAGGAGAAATGTATTAATTGGAAAGGAGGAAGTTCAGGGAAAGGGAAGATCTGATCACAGATGCTTCATGTACTCTGGTCAGGCACTTGGGAAAGAAACACCATAATGGAGCTGCAGAGTTTCTTAGAGAGTTTAAAGTATTGACTTGCATGAGACGGCCCGTTCAATCTGTAACACCACATGGTCTAGCAGCATTTTTGGGTGCAGCTTAATGGGCGTGGCCTAGAAAGTACCACTACAGTAACCTGGGTCATCACTGTCCTCCCAGGGCCCAAACAGCATCATGAGCTTGGGTCCTTGCATTGAACTATCAGCCCAGATTGACTAAACACTGGTCAGAGGTCTCCAAGATGATAATAAAAGAAGCATCAAAATGGAGAATGCTTTTCTCCAATGTCGCTGTGACGAGAGCAGAGATGGAATAACAATTTCATCATTGAAGAGACTGAGGGCACCATAAAAGAATTCAGTTGTTTTCAAGTTATCACATTGAAAACATGGTGAGAAATAAGGCTAGTTTATTTGAAATGGAACTGATTAATCTTGTAAATTAACCATCACTCCATATACAGACACAGTACTGCAACACAAACACACACACACACACACACATACACACACTCCTTTATTTGGCTGAATGACCTTAAAAAATAAAACTCAACAAATATCTACTAACCACTGATTCTTGTCTTCTCTTCCAAGAGTGACTGTTGTGAGGTGGGGGTAGAAATGTGGAAATACCACCATCAAGGACAAGTCCCACAGGACCAGGGCGGAGTGGAACCCACAGGGAAGGCATGAGCTCGACCCTGGCGCCTTTGGCTCCTTTGTCTAAGTGAGCAGCTTCCCTGGTGGAACCCACCCAGAAAGGATCAATAGGAAGATAAAATGGGGTGAGCTGGAGAGAGAAGCAAGCAGCGCTGGAGGCTGTGGAGGTAGGAATGATCAATGGTCTCGAGGAACAATCCATACTAATTATGGTGATGAAAGCTGTCAGTCGATACTGGGGATATTAAGATTTGGTGGATGGGATTTCAGTTGTATACTCCCACGCAATGTTTTATTTATCGAAACACCCAGATCAAATGAGCACTCAGCGCTAAGATTGCATTATTGTTTACCCGCTTACCTGGCAACTGCTTTGATAAAGTGGATTGAAAAAAAAACAGCCAGATTTCCCTCACGATTCGGTTTGAGGGAAGATGTAACTCCCCCCGCCCCACTGATGGAATCCTGTGTTGTAGTGAAATCTGACAGTGATAGTCTTCACATTAAACCACAGCTGATAGCCCAGCGCACCTTACTATAGCTAAGTAAAACTCAGAGTCTGCGGTGGTGAGGAGGCGGGTAACACTGAACCTGCTCGAGGCCGTGGGGATTACCTCTGCCAGAGGAACCACTTCTGAAGGAAGACCCACCAGCAGAGATGGGTGGGGTTTTGCTGTTGAAAGGCTGCTTTGATAGATAGTACAGGGTAAGAGCATTACCCTTGCATGTGCCTGACCCCAGTTCAATCTCTAGTACCATATATCATCCCCAGACGCCTGGCCTGGGCGATTTCAGACAGAGCCAGGAATAAGGACCGAGTCCTATGGCGTGCCCCTCC
Organism: Cryptotis parvus; assembly: GCA_021461705.1. NCBI lineage: Eukaryota > Metazoa > Chordata > Mammalia > Eulipotyphla > Soricidae > Cryptotis > Cryptotis parvus. Next base: position 19,866 of record JAJIBD010031749.1, read on the forward strand.
CCAGTCCAAAAGAAAAGAGGAGCTTTTGGGAGCTCAGACGGTGACATCACACCCTTTGGCCTAGGGCATGTAGGAAATCAAACGCTTGAATCCATAAGGAGTTCGCAGGAGTGCTGTCTCCCAGCACCCCAGATCTATGCAAAGTAGTTAATTATCATAACGCCTCTGCCTGGTGTCTGGTATTCCCAGGAGTACCCAATCTCAGACTCCACCTGCTCTGCTTTGGAGCCCTTCCTCAGCTACACATGACTGGACAATGTGGGTATTTCTGTCCATCATCCAGATCAGCCTACATGCAAGCACCCACTGTATGTTTGCATCAGTGAAGTCTAGCACCAGGAAGACCTAGATGGGCCCTGCTCAAGTCCTGGGCCCCTACATTTGCTACAGCAGCTCACGAGATTCCTGATGATTTATGACCAGCAACATTTCTTTCATTCAATCAAAGGCCAAATTAGAAAGATTCTGAGTACACTGAATACCAGGACAGTAAGTTGTATGCCCTGAGATAAACTGTACTGGATGGCTGGATGACCCTGAACAACAATGGACTCCAGAAGTCTCAAAGGCCTCGTGTGAACGGAAGTGGTCCAGGAACCTGAGTGTCCCTGAAACACATCAGGCAGTAGCCAAATAGCCCAGATGGACAACCTGTTCAGAGAGGAACTATCTCTCCAGCTCTACTGCTCACCCTGTACACAGCACTTCCCTTTCTATCTTTCTTTTTACTGTTTGATTTTTACAGTGAGGCTGTGTTGCGGGCTTCGATAGGGCAGTAATTAATTAAGACATGATCTCGCACCAGCAGGCTGCAAGGAGATAAGCTTGGCAGCCCCCTTTGGCAGCGGAAGTGCTCCTGGCCGCTGTCATGGGGACTTCATAGCACATGCTGAAGACAAAACTATCCGTACCGACAACATCGAGTACAAAGAGTTCAGGTGACTGTGGGCAACTCTCTCATCTCCTGTCTCCCATGCTCGGAGTTTGGCAAGGCCTGGTGGCAGCAGAACAAGGAAGCTACAGTGGAAGGACTACTGGGCATTCCTGCAGCACAGGCAGGTGCTTCAGAGTTGGGGAGGGGAGGTGGCAGGTTCCCTCCAGGCTAGAGCTGTAAGAACTGAGGGACCCTCTTCTCATCTCTTTAAGCCATATAGGCTGCATACACTGAGCCAGGCTTACTCACGTTGTCGGGCCTTCTGCAATTAGCGTTGAACAACTGAGGAGTCTAGTGAGGTCAACCTTGCTGGCAAGCAAGGATGGGCAATCAAAAGCGGTACTGCGGTATCAGAAAGGAGAGTCACTGAGGGACGTCTGGAAGTCTCAGAAGTGCTGTCCTCTGAGGTTCAAAAGCATCTTGAAAAATTTTGAGAACTTCCCTGATCTTTACGGTGTTCTCATGCTTAGAAGTGGCTATCTGTCCAGGAGAGAGAACTCAGACATGAACAGTGATCATTCTATTTTAGGACTATATAAAAGTATCTCTAATGCAAGGGATGTCTTTAAATAATGGACCACTGTATTACACAAGGTGCCACCAGAAGTTTTGTGCTGAGAGAATTATGATCTAGAAGTGAGGATATTATTTGGCATGACCAAGTTCTTTACTTTTTGCTACATTCATTATACTTACATGGAAATATGGTGGGAGGCGAAGGCTGCGAGGCATGACAGGCGATCATCATTGTTCACAGTAGAATCAAGGATTAAAACAGACATGACAGGCATCCTTTCTAAATTTTAGTAAGCTACAACATAAATTACTACAGTGTTTAAAAAACCGACCATATTTTAAAATGCAGGCTGCTTTCACCTCATGGTTGAAGAAAGGCTGGCACACCTTCTGTGCACCCGCTATAAGCGTGTATTTCTTTATGTGGTGGAACTAATAGACCATCAAATAATAACTAACACATGCAGAAATATTTCCTCTTTTTTTATTTCTTTTGTAATGTACAGAACTAAAGGCAACTTGCTGAGAGGATCAGAGAATTGCACACAGGCAGATTTGAAGACCTTTCACAGTCGTCGAGTCATTTTGGTTAACACGGAAGAACTACAACCTGGACACGAGGAGAGTCTGCCATTCCCAGGAGGCACATCATGAGAGGGTCACGGTGACGGCCTCTCAATCTACCTCAATTTCAGGGTTTCACTTCTTCGCTAAAATGCAACGAATACAAACTTTATTCACCTGTTTAATTTTGGCTTGTTTCATGTGCTTTTCATTTTGAATATAAATTTCCATGCTCACCTGAAGGGAATAGTTTTAAATCCTTAGCTGTTTTTCTGGGATTAAGAAGAACTTACAGTACCACTCCAGGCTCACGCAGCACCACAGAACCAATGGGGATACACCATAGGAGTCAGCGCCTGGTGCCGCCTTCAGCTGAAATCAATACACGAACAACCGGAAGACATGTTCTGGCGGGCCTCAAATTCCACAGGGAGCTTCTGCTGTTTATACCCTTCCAGACAACACAAAGTGCTTACATCACTACCATCACCAAGAGGCCATCATCAGGCGACCTTCTCCACGTTCCTGGCTGTGGCCGGGTTTCAGGGTTTGTTTTGAATTTCCTGTAATAGTCTCTGTTCTCAGCATTAAACTGGATAAAGTGAGCATCTCAGGCTGTGATTTTTTCCTTCTCTGGTTTTGGGACTGTAGCCAGCCTTTGCTATTGCTTAGGAGCTTACTCCTGGCTCTGTGCTCAGGAATCATGCCTGGTGCTGTTAGGAGACCCCATGTGAATCAGGGATCAACCAGGAAAAGGCAAACACTTTTCACTCCCTCATACAATTTCTCCAGAACCCTGCTACTATGATTTAAAGATGAGCCTGTGGCTGGTCTTTTCACCTGTTTGAAAGCCCTCTTCCCTGAGTGTTTATATGGCACTCTATTGAGTCACCTTCTGAGCATATACCTTACACATACAGCCCTTAGAATCACTGTTGAGTAGGCCAAAACTCACTTATTTCTTTCCCTGATTGGTGGAAGCAAAGCCAATTTGTTAAGACTTGAGAGGAAATAAAATGGCTGGATTAGATGTTGATTCAGGTCTGAAATTCGTAAGTTGCCTGGAAAGTACTGATGATTCCACCTATATGATAGTGATTGGTGCAAGATTAGCTGATAGAGATGTGGAAGCCAAGGGGAGGGGGCTTTGGGATCAAATGAGATCAGGGGTAACCCAGAGAACCACTCCCCCAGGCAGCCTGCCAGAGGGGCCTATGAACAATCATTAGCTGACCAGCCCCAGAACTCAGGCTCAGACTCTACTAGATGAGCGCTACTCCCAATAACGCTCAGTTCTAGGAATGCCCATATGGGGGACTTCCAATTCCCGAGGGGTACTGATTAGGCGGCTGGGCGCCATAGTGGCTTCTCAAATAAGTGTTGCACTTTTTAGAAAAAGCCCAGCTGTATTGAGCCATGGCTGCCTTTGGAGAAATTCTAATTACAGGAAGAGATGCCACTGTTCTATTTGGATTCACAGGGTCTCCACTGCTCTGAAGTACACAGGATCATACTCAGTATCATGTGGCTTTGATCA